>VXBJ01001286.1:124946-194312 GCA_013400055.1 Nycticryphes semicollaris | reverse complement strand
CACTTGTCAACAAAGGTCAGATGTATTAGTTCCCTAGCTGCTTTTTTTTAACAAGTGGCACCCATTTGGGGGCTTCTTTCCTGTTCAGAGCACTGCTTTTCTTCCATCTGCAAGACTAAGGCACGTGAAAATTGATCCATCTCTGGAGTTCAGCTTTTCTTACTGGTACTATGTGGGCATGGTTTGCTCTAAGTGGTTTGCTGTTGCCCATTAGTTTTCCCCTTTCCCCTTCTCTATGTGTGTGGCATGATCACCCACTGTTAAAATTGAACCATGCCAGTTAAAAGGGTCTGCCCGGCCTCTTTATTCTACAAGGAAGATAAGACATGTCTTAGCCATTTGGAAAGTTTCATGCCACTTTACGAAATCAGTGCAGAATCCAAGCCTTGGGTGATGGCCATCTCTGGATGCTCATTTCACCAGCTGGGAGTGTTAGTGAGCTGGGAGCTGTCTGTCCTCAGCTCCTACTGTGTGCTGTGAGATGGGGCATTTTTCACTTTCTTCAATTATGTTTTCTGCTGACTTGACGAGCATTGCAGAAGAGCTACAAGAGTGCCTCAGGGGTGAGAGTCTTTGTAGCCTAGGGGTTGAGCTTTGCTTGCACATCATGGAAAACTGGAAGAGTTGGACTTCACATTTTTCAATAAGGTGTTATTTCTGTCCAAAAACTAGGGGTTTGTTTTCCTTGCTGCGTCAGAACAGGTCTCTGAAGTAAGCGCATTGTGTCTGTGTTCAGCTGGGATATGGCTCTTGGAAACAGGAACTTCTCCATGCTTTACTACCACTCTTATCCAAGGTGTCTAACCAGAAATTTTACTGTTTGCTTCCCCAGCTTAATTACTCACAAGTCTGGAAGGTAACTTCTTTGTTGTTGAGAATTTAGGATGTCATATTGTTTCTTAGAATAAAACAGCATCTGCAAATCTATGAGTGAAATTTCCCATAACGTTTCAGTTTCTTCTCCAGGAAGATACAGTCCTATTTTAGGAATCTCTCATCTATTCATCCCTGTTGATATTGAGACATAATATTCATTTGTCATCTCTGTAAAGTCTGTTTCCTCAGTAGCACACCTATGTAGCTGCTTCTTGCGCCTCATGTTATCCTTGAGGCCATCCATCCTGGAAATGTGTGTTTGTGTGTCACTGCTGTTGATCAGTATTTTCCATTTTTACAGTCTCTACCTCACTATATTTATCATTCATATTGTCTTGGGTTAACTCTGTATCCTTACCATCACCTTTCTGCCTTTTTCTATCTTTCTATTTGCTGGTTATGCCCACCCTGTTCTGGGTATTGTTGTGCCTTTTCCTGCTGCTGCTGTGTTTATTGATGAATGGCTCATTTCACCCCAGGCCACGTAATCAGTACTCCTCTTCTTCCCTTGCTGGGAACTTGAAAAATGTATTTTCAGGAATAATTAATGATAGGTCATTTTGTGCACCTCAGGCCAAATTATAGACACAAATACCATCATATTTAATAAGGTGCACATCTAATGTTTCATATAGCACTTTGAAAATTTATGTCCCTACCTCTGTTTCTCATTTTGGTCACAAATTATCCCTGATTGTATTATGGTTTCTGTTGCATCAGTGCTGTTTTTTATATTTCATCCCACCTTTCTTTTTAACAGCTCGTATCCTCTCTCTTGCAGTTAACCCAATTAATAGTTCTTTTACATGTAATTCCGTGGCAAAACCCTTGCTGCCTCTGCTGGGCACAGGATCAATCTTTACAGTTCTCTTTGAGGTCATGAGGTTGAAGAGCTGTGTGTGTTGTGCAATGCCATGGGTAAGGTATGGGCATGTTTGCAGTTTCTAGAAATACTGCCAAGGCAATTGTAAGAAGCCAAATGTTACTAAATGTTGTGTTTCTGTGGGTTCAGAAAATCAAGACAACCACCTTCCCCCAGCCTTCCAATGCGAGTTAGATATAGAAATCATACCAAAGCCTCCTTTTTAAGGCATCGGGTAGAAATACAATCAGAGTAAAAGTAGCTCAAATCTGCAGAGAGTTCCACAATGCATTACTCTGTTCTGCATTTTGCTCGTAGAAACAATGTAGAATTGTAATTTTTTTTTTTGGTAGAATATTTTTATTATTGTTATTATCCTTTGTAAAATTTGTGTGGTGGTCATATATTGACTTTAGTTTTAAAGCTCTTAGGGATTCCCAGTTTCTATGTATTTCACTGCTTAACTTCATAATCATGCAAACAAATCTCCATGGCGGGTGGTTAAAGTGTGCTTTACTTTTTTGTATGATAAGAGTCACTGTTTACTCTGTGGATACTACAATGAGCAAATGCTTTTATTCTTTTTTATAAAAAAAAATGCAACATTTTATATTATTGATCTCAGTGATCAATGATGTCTCTGACATCCTGGTGGGATAAAAAAAAAAAAAGGTCTCTGTATTCATGACCAGTTGGATACTGTCACGTGTTAGACAATGTTGCTGCAATTACAGCTGTGTCACACATTGCTTATGTCTGTCATTATAATGTACAGTGTCTAGAGATCTGTAATCCACAGATTACTTGACCCAGTTGAGTGGATTGCCTTATTCAGCTGATAGCATGTATTATATCATTGCCTATTTGTGAATTTTAATTTAAGGATTGTTGGTCTGATTGCCTTCAACAGTTTTTTGTCAAGTCAATGAAAGCTTTTGACATTTTACTGCTTTATTTGTAGGTCAAGACCTAATTCTTTGTATACACTAAAAATAATCAACCACAGTACAGCAGTAATACAGTATGTGTAATCTGTACAGTAGACTTACAAATTTAAATGCTCAGAAACAATTAATGGTTCTCATGGTTGCATGTCACGTCAAGCACTTGGGGGTAGGAATCAGCAAGATTAAAATTCCTGCATTCAGGCAGGCATCTCCTAGGGTTTTCAGAAGGGTCTAACCAGGTAAACCTTAAGTTGAAATGTATCATAACCAGTAACTAAACCATTAGGTACTTTTGAAAATCCATCCAGGTACTGATCTGTATTTTTGGATATCTGTATACTTTCAAAAGTAACTGTGGTAGGTGGGAAGCCTGTATTTAACTAGAAGTCAGTGAGATTTAGCCATTAGTATTATGTGCTATATACACATGAAAAAAAAATATCATTCTGAAGTACCAGGCCACTTTTCAGAAAAGTTGGTTTTGTTTAGATGTTTAGGGGATATTCTGTAGAACCCAAAGCCGAGAAAAGCTAATTGGAATGACTCAAAGTGTATAAAGTTCTAAGCTCTTCGTAGAAGTGAGGTATATTAATGCAAAACTATCAGGCGTATGAAGCTCTTACGAAGATAAAAAAACAGGTGGGTTTTTTTGCTTTTCAATGATTAATCTAAATCTAAATTATTTTTTTCCAGGCTAAGCATAAATTTTCCTTGTTTTTCAGTACCGAGTCTTTACTCTTTGAAGATATCAATAAAGCCACCTTAAAGTACCTCTGCCTCACACAATATTTTCAGGAATTGCTCAAAGATAAACAATAATAAAACTTAGGGTTATAAGGTGAGTAATTAAGAAATGAGAAGAGAGGAATTAATGTGCTGTCCATGAAATTATCATTCTGATAATTGTTTTTGTAATTATATCTAGTTTAATCTGACAATAATACTGAGAAGCTGTGGCTTCTTAAAGTGTCCTTTGGGGAAAATTCTAATTCGTTTGGCATGATTCATTTGCATCTATGCTTTTCTAGGGATTTTTTGCTAATCTTGGAATGAGCCACTGATTTGTGCAATTAGATACGTCAACATGGAAGGCAACATACTCGGTTTGAAAAGGAAGAGTGGAGGACCAACTTGAATGTGCACTGTGCCAAAGTTAGTGCTTGCACAATCATAGAATCATAGAATGGTTAGAGTTGGAAGGGACCTTAAAGAATCATTGAGTTCCAACCGCCCTGACACAGGCAGGGACACCTCCCTCTAGACCAGGCTGCTCAAAGCCCCATTCAGCCTGGTCTTGAACACTTCCAGGGGTGGACCACCCACAACTTATTTGGGCAACCTGTTCCAGTGTCTCACCATCCTCCCAGTAAAGAATTTCTTTCTAGTATCTAATTTAAATGTCCCCTCTTTCACTTTAAAACCATTAACCCTCATCCTGTTGCTACACTCCGAGACAAAGAGTCCCTCTGCAGCTCTCCTGTACGCTCCCTTCAGATATTGGAAGGCTGCTATAAGGTCTCCCCAGAGCCTTCTGTTCTCCATGCTGAAATGTATCTCACTACATCATTATTGTAGTCTCAGCAACATTTGAGCTGTTCAGAATTCTTTGGAATGCAGATCTGTTCTCAGGTATGAAAGGGGATAACTACTCTCCATGTTTTACTATTGATGGGCCTTTCAAAAGACACGTATGTTCTGCCACCTCCATGCTCTGAAGATTAAAGACCTCAAATATGGAGAAATGGAGACTGATGTTGAGTCTCCTGTGCCAGAATTCCCTTTTTCTCCCACTCTAGTGTGCTTTGCTGCATATATTACCTTGTGAAAAATCCTATAATGAAAGATATTCACATTACTATGACTTCAAGTTGTCAGGTAATTCTGAGCCAATGAATTATTATGTGACTCCTTTGTTCCAAGGCGCAACTTCAAATGAGTTGGAGGGAGAAAAACTCCAGTCTTAATGCTGTATTTTCCATATAATAGAAGTATTTCTGATTCTCAATTGTTGTTAGAATTAAAATTCTAACCAACTTTCACTCCAATTTATGGCAGTGAGGAAAAAATCCTTCAGGCAATTTAAGCAGTGCAATTTTTTCCTAGAATGTTGTAGGGTTATAGAAATTCCAGGAATTTGTTGAACTTAAATAAATGCAGTTACTTATTAAACTTTTGTCTGGTAAGTTCAGGAAACAGATTTATAAAGTTTTGCTCTCATTATTTTATTTTGATACGAGTGATGACAACAGTGCATGCTGAAGTTCTAGAGCAGTGGGGGTTTAGAGGAAAACACAGGAATAGTCTCATTTAGATTTCAAATGACTGTTCAAGTTTTTACCTTTATCATGTTTTTCCTTCAATTTCAAATCTACACTCTGACATCTATATCTTTCTAGTTGTATTGTGGAAGTGATTCTAAAATGCAGTCCTCTCTGGCAAAGGACTATGATAAATCACAAATTACTGAGCTTGGTATATGCCAGTGTGTGTGTATCTCTAGCATTAGGAAAGCTCTGAGAGGGAATCGTGTTTGTGTTCTGCAGGTTTCTAAGCATCAGAAATTAATTTGTTTCCAACTTCAGTAGGATAAAAGTGTTGGAAAAGTTTTTCATTGAAAAATTGAGGTTTTGGTCTTGTTGATGTGGGTTCTTGCATGGACTTCTGCAGCACAGATAGGTGGCTTAAGCATCCTACTAACTGGCTGTTGTAGTCTGAGCCTGGTTTTCTGCACTTCTGCTAGCATGTTCCACTCTGTAAATATCAATTCAGTCAGTAGCTTAGCCTTGACTTCCCACGTTCAAGGTGACAGCACTAACTCCCTGGTTTAGGTATTTAGACCTATTTTTGAATATCGCTTATTTGTGCAAAGGGGAACTTTCTAGTAGAAACCATTGTGAAAGTCTCAACCAAGAGAATTTGAAACCCGCAAAGGTTTTCAGCAAAGGAGGGACTTGAAGCTCTTGCTCACGTTTACACCAAATCTCTACTAGACTTTGTGCTGAAACTAATACTGTCATGAAAATGTCTGGGCTGGACCTGGGAATTTCCTTTCAGAATAGATTACGTAGAAATTCGTGGTTGATTTTCCTAGTGAGAACAAAACATAATGTCAAATGACAAGTAGAAATAGAGCATTGTCTAATGCATTGCATTTAAGGCTTGCTTTTTTGAGTTATTGCAAACAAACCAGATCAACATGTTTGAAAACTGATAACCTGAAGAGGTTGATTTGCCTGGGAAGAGAGGCTGCAATCTGCCCAAGTCACCAGTCCTGGAAGCAAAGATTATGATCCTTTTAAAGGGTGATCTCTCTTTCTGTATATGTATAAAATGTGATTTCTCCCCGCCTTCCCCGCCCCCACCCCTATATACAATTTGGTTATGTTAAAAGCTGTTTTCCCCACCAGTCTCATTTTAAATCATCTTCGTTTCTGGAATTTCCTAAAAATAGCCAATTTTTAGATCGTTGCTGTTTACAGTCATGTGGCAAAAATGTTTAAAAGTTATCAACAGAAGGTGGAACACAACTTACTGAATTTTGTTGCACTGTTCAAAAAGCCTTACTGCAGTTTTGGCCTCTTGTGGAGTGGATCTGCAGTATAGCAAGAGAAGGAAACACTAAGTAATATCTTTGTTAGATGGTTTTCACAGAATCTCATACACGTGATGCAGGAATGAGTGTAATGAATACACAGCCATCCTTGTTTGCACAATGAAGCTTTTTATATTGTACAATTTATAGTTCTGTTGATCCAGTTCATTGCAGCTTTTTTGCCTCACCAAACTAATATTTAGGTTCAAATGTTCACTCTGATGTCAAGGTCTGATATTTTTACCTCTCCCTTTCTCTTAATTTTATTGTTATTTCTAAGCCAAGCATTCCATAAATTAGTTATAGTAAGAAGGCTTATTGTGGAATGTGATATAATTGGCAACTGATTGTTGATGTAGGAGATTTATGTTGGCCGTATAGTAATAGTTTTTTATTATTGGAAACATATGTGATTTCTAGTGTCTAGACTTGGGAACTTTCCCAGGACGGAGTTCCAGGTGGTTATCTAAGCATACTGGGCCAAATGGCTACCACTTAAAGGCTGCAGACATGGGAAATATGTAAATGTTGCTGGCAAATGTAATTATTTCATAAATGTAAGTTTATAAATTGCAACATATCCATTTGCATCTAATGGTTTGACCAGCTGATTTGTTTTATTGGTTCACATATTATCAATGCTTAAAACTTGAAATTTGGTTTTCCTTGATTTTTCCCTAAACTGAAAAACATGTAAAATACAGAAATTAGAAGTTCTTGGTGTGTCTGGATGTCAAAAAGCTTTTAATTATATCACATGCCTAATTTAGCTGCACTAATGTATGAATGCTTCCCTCCAAACAGCAAATAGTTACATTATCATATTTATTAAGTTCTGTGAAATTTGGTTTGGTATGGTTAAGTTACATGGCACCTTGAATTTTGTCTTCATTTGCTAATAGACTAATTTCTGGAAGGACGTCAGAATGGAAACATGTCTGGAAGTTGTACAGCCTACGAAAGCATCTGGAGATCTGAGATTGTCCTGATCCCAGTTTGCCTTGAACATAGTCTGCACGTTAAAGCATCCTTGGAGAACGAAAGCACGGTTGCCTGTCCCAGCATGAATATTCTGCAAATATTGTTCTGGGACCTGCACAGCCTGTGACTCACAACAAATATTTTCAGCTCTGATTCTGACTGTACAATGGGAAATACAAAAGAAAATCAGTAATTTGCTAGGGCCTAGCACAGTGTAACTTGATCATTGTGGCTTACACAGAAGAGCTACAGTAGGAAATGTGAAACGTCCTCTCAATTCCATTTTCATGCACCAGATGGTTGTTTCTTGTTCTTGTTGTATTTTTTTTTTAATCCTACCTGTTAAGATAGCAAAGAATGACATACGTTATCTGGCTCTGCAGCCAAGTGTGTGGTCCAAATTATTTTCACACAATGCCTGACAAAGTCTGCTTGCTTGCTTGCCTGCCTCAATCATTTTTCTCAACTAATTAGAAAAGTCTGCCAAGCATTGTTGGGCTAAGGCACTAATTATTCTCAAACAAATGTCTCAATTTTGCACAAGTTAGAATGTGTCTCTGTTTTAAATGATTACACCCCAAGATGCCAGAGTAGTCAGACAAGTTTCGTTTATCAATACGTGGAGAAGTCCCGGAGGACCAAAGAGGTAAAACCATTTAAAAGCAAATGACCGTTTGGAGTCTTAGGTGCTCTTTTAGGAAATAATGCTGTAATACCTCTTTTTGTATACATTAGTTTTTAATGAGACATAGAGGACCTACTTTTCTTCTGGAAAAGTTGTTTCTTGTGATATTCTTGACTCTGCTGGTCCTCAGATTCTCTTGGTTTTGGCACTGAATTAAAGGAAGTTTAGCTATAAGTCACACAAGACTGGCTTATCTAAACCTTTCTGAGGTTTTACAGCCTGCTCATCACCACCCTTATTTGAGCATTAAAGAAATTGGTCTCTGATATCAATGACACTGGAAAATTTTCCTTGTAAAACTTCCAGTTGACTTTGGCAATTGGAAGAAACTTAAATGGTTTAAAGGACCTTTACCAATTGTTTTCCAAGCAATGGTGCTGTACTCAGACCTGAAGCCCATACTTCCTTACTTAGACGTAGTTGTGAGCTTCCAAAACGGTGTCATCCCACCTCTGATCCTGAAACATTTAAATCACATCCATTTGTTTGTGACGGCATTCACAGTCTGATGTCACTAATTGAAAGATGGAAGATTTAGATTAAATACTAGAGAGAAATTCTTTATTGTGAAAGTGGTGAGACACAGGAACAGGTTGCCCAGAGAAGCTGTGGATGCCCCATCCCTGGGGGTGTTCAAGGCCAGGCTGGATGGAGCTTAGAACAACTTGGTCTAGTGGGAGGTGTCCCTGCCTATGTTAGGGGAGTTGGAACACGATGATCTTTAAATTCCCTTCCAACTCTAACCATTCTGTGATTCTATATGTGCCTCCTATCTGCTGTATCTTTGCTGACAGGTTGTACTTCTGCTGTCTGTCTTTCCCACTGTTTGCTCTCATGCCAAAAGTTGCTCTGTAAGAAGTAGATAGTCATGTTTAGGAGTCTCTTTGTTTTTTATTGGATCTGCCTATTTATAACCAGAAAAGTCAGAGCTTCCAAGAATTGCCCTCTTCTCTTTCTTGAAAGTAGGGAACTGCATGTTTTCAGAGAAAAATGTTTTTATTATATTTCAAAGATGACAAGAAAAATTGAGCAACTTATTTCACAGGAATAATTGGAGTGGTTTACCTCTGAGGTAACTATAGAGTTTGTTTCATAGACGCGTGTTAGTTCAAAATTGGTGGATTAATTTTTTTTAAGTGGATATTAAGGAGGAGGAAAAAATGGCAGAATTGAACCCCCAGAATGGCAGCAAAACTTGGAAAGTTTCATTAATTTCCAACAGCCACCTGTGCCAAAGAAGAAAATGTGCCTAAACATTACATTGTTTGTATCTCCTTGAACAGTTACTCATACTAAAATAAATGAGCAGGCGTAATGTGTATTTGAGTAATGGTTTTACATGTGTTTTCTTTTTAACATCTCTCCTTCCTTCTTTTAGGGGAAAATATGGAACCTGGTGCCTGGATACTTTGTATAATTAATTGCTTGTTGCCCTTATCCGCACCCACTGGATAAATTGCAATCTGTCTGTGCAGTGTGTAGTGTGTGGTTTTTCCCCATGAGTTTTGAAAAATTATTTGCGAAGAGGAGATGTGCTACATGGGAATATCTTCTTAGTTTGAAAAGAGTTAGCTGTGGACAGTGCTGGCAGCTCCTGGATATAGGTGTGTTGCAGGGATACATGCAGACAGATGCTTTCAAGTGAAGATATGGCAAATAAAACATTCCTGGTTCTCAAGTATGATGTAAGGCAACAAAAGATGAATGAGCTGTGAATCCCAGGGTGTTCATCAAAGTTCAACCCATAGTCATCTCCCATGTAGCAAAGAGGGTTTTAAGATACTGTTTTGAAAGACTTCTTTTTTCGTTTGTCCTTCTTTTCATCCTCCTGCATTCAGTGGATTGTTATTTGCTAGATAATTATGCCTGCTGATTTTGAGGTGCTCACTCTCCTTGATGAGGAGATGAGTCTTGTAATGCCAGTTACCTAGTTTTAACCAGGAAATACACATTAAACATAGTAGACTTTTGGTAGGCCATTGCTTTTTTGAGCATGTCTCTGCAGATTCCTCTTCTGAGGGCTGGAGCAAAAGGGAGGATCTGAATTTGTTGAAGTTGGTGCTTGTGCTCCAAGACCAGGAAGGACCTGATGGCAGTGAGAGTACCAGGATACACTGTCATGCAAGGATTGGCAGGAAGAACAGTACCTTCCCAGTGATGCAATACCTTTGTGCCATGAAAGGACCACCCTGCAGGCATGTAAACTTCCCAGGTCCCCCTCCTTCCATTTTAAGCATGCTTTGCACAAAAATACTGCCAAGCATTGTTAGTGAGGCTGGAGATCCCATCCCATACATCATTTCCATTATGTTCATTCTTCCAGTACATTTTGTGTACCCTCTATTCATATTTAGGAACTTATATAAACACAAAAAAAGGAGGCTTTTAATGTAGTACTTTTCTCATAATGTGTGATTTTTTCATAAGTTAACAGAGTGGAATACCCTGAAATCAGGTCTTGTTACAAATTAAATGTTACTTGGAGCGCATTATGTTCCCTCATAAGCAAAAGAGATTTTCTGGGACTGATTCCACTGTCACTGATACTTTGGCTTATTTAGGCTACGTCCAAAACTTAGTCCCTATATTTTATCACAAGTCTTCTCGTTTTATGAAAATGTCCTAAATGACTTAATCTTTTTTTTTTTTTTTAAACATAAAATAGAATTTTATGGATGCTCCTCAGAGCACGGTAAGTTCAGCTGTGTGGTTTTGTGCTATATAAATCTTTTCACATTGAAGCTCTAGTTTTTATGGACAACCACAGTTTCTCTAAACGAAAAGCTATACTTTCCATCCAAGAACACCTCCTATTTTGTATGTCTACACACGTGAGTTTGCAGAAGTGCTATGGGAATCCAGTGGGAGTAAAATTCCATTGTAGCTACGTGAGTGTTACATTGTTTTAAATCAAGCAAATTTTATGACATAAAGCCTATTGTTCTTCTTTCTTGTGATTCGTTGCTACAATTATACTTGATTCAGTACAGACTTAATTGTACTTTATTTTATAACTTTTTATTTGAAATAATTCCTTTGGAATTATTGTCTGATTTTTACTTTTTTTTTCCATGTAGAAAGTTAAAACCTGTGCAGTTGAAATAATTTTTATGAGGTTTCCAAGTTTATGACCTTTTTCTTCAAATGGAAGCTGTTGAATTGCGCTCTCAGCAGCTTCGTAGTTTTCCCCATTTGCGCTGATTATGTCACCATAAACAAATTTTAACTGGGAACTGATTTAATATGGCTCATTGTTTATACCTGAGCTTTTTTTTTTTTTTTTTTTTCTCCTTAATGCAGACTGAAGGATGTCCTGATTGAAAGTAAGGGGCTGGGCCCTCAGTTTGTTTAAATATTGAGCAGGAAATGTATCAGTACTGTCGAGGAAACCAGTAAATTGTTCTTCCCAAGGTGTTTGGGAAGATGATGAAGGACCCTCTCAAGGGTCTAACTCTTCAGTTGTTTCTCAGTGCATCGGTGAAGCCTGTGTATTGCATAAAGCAATTTCTATGTGAGAGAAGAGCGTTCTTTTACGTAGTTAGCCATAAACTCACCCTAAGGAGCATGGAGTAAAATGAATGTGAGATTTAAGTTGTCAGGTACATGATTGCACATAATACTAATCTAATCACGCTCCTTGTGATGGAAAAAAGGGGAGACACAGAGGAGATTCAGTGTTCCAGAGAGAGAAACTAGCATTGTACAAGCAGAGGGGATAATTCTTTCTGTTCTCTGGTATATTGGTGTTGCTGCTGTTGCGCTTGGCAGAAAGCATTCGACCTAAAAGGTTGTAAAGTTTATAGCTCTTCACACTGCATCACTATGTTGTGTAGCCCAGTGTAGGGCACAGCTATGAAAGGTGATTTCTGGAAAATCTTGTCAATAAATTTTGTCATTTCATGATTGATCAAACCACAAACATAAACTGTGTGTTTGAAAACAACGCTTTTGTCTTACAGAATTATAGTGTGGAAATGAAATTTACTGCTTGCTATAGGTGCTTTGTTTTACTCCAGCAATGGTCCTTCCTTTTTTTATTTTGCTTTTTTTATTTTCAGTAGGAATGTTTCCGTCCCCCAGCCTGGCAAAAAAAGAGTCAGTCTAATGCACAGGGTTTCAGCTGAAAATGGCTTTGGTTGCAATACATAATTGAGCAGTGGAGAGTAAGAGAGTTTTTAAATTATGAAGTTGATTTTAAAAGTTGACACTGGCATTAAATGTTCTATATTTGGAGCTCCTGCTTTGGTGGCTGAAATGGACATTTATAGATAGAAATAGTGATCTGAATTCCCCTTGTGGGTTTGGCAGATAGGTTTGAAAGTTGTTTCATTTCTGTGCGTTATTTTCTTTTGGCAAGAATGTGTGCAGGGGGTGGTGGAGAGGTCAATTTGACTATGTTTGTAGGTGCTGACAAGTTTTCTGAGATTTATTTTTAATTCAGCTTGTTCAAAAATTGCATGGCAGTGTTTTTTGAGCTTTGCTGTGGCCAAAGATTTACACGTTAACTTGTATGTGTGTACCATTGTTTTTCTCACAGAAATGTGCTTTACTGATGCAAAGCATGTTACAGTTAGACAATAGTTAGTTAAATCTGAGCTTTCAAAAGTTCAATCACCACCATATTTTATAAAGTTATGCATTCTGTGGTTTTTATATATTGTAAGATCCAGCTTTACACTTTTACTGATTAATCCATTTAGTAAGTTAACTACTTTTTGGAATTCTTTTAAAAAATGTGAATTTGATATTTAATGATAGTTCAAAAATTTTTGTTTTCAGGTATTTAAAAAAAGAGCTGCTTTCAAGGTAGGTAAAATTATTGTGTAATTTCTGGTTATTTCCAAATAAGATCAAATGTACATGGTTTAGAACAAATTACAAAATAAATTAATTCAAAACTGAGCTAAAGAGTTAAACTATGACTAGTTCCCATGCCTTCAGACTATGTGGACTTTCCCCAGCATGGCTTTATTTGCTGTGCAGGTCCTCAGGGAGGGTGAGAAAAGGAGCAGAATCAGAGCTTTCCCTGACTCTGGCTGCTTGTTTCTCAGCCACTCTTTTGGGGTATCAGTGCCTTCTATTGTGTGGAGCAGTAACTTTTTCCAAGCATAATATTGATAAAGCAAACAGCTGCAGTAGTATGTTAGCAGTGAGATCTTCTCTTAGCTATATTGCATTGATACCAAAGTGATACAAAGATTAATGTCAGGGAGAGGCAATGCTGAACAGCCACGCTGCTTTCACAAACACACTGCTGTACTCAGGGCAAGTTAAAGAAGACCATGGGCTGAGCATTGCAACTTCAACATCTCTGTCATGCAAATGCCCTCTTCTAATGAAGTTCAGTTAGATATTTGTCTGATGTCAAATGACTGGATGTGGAGCAATTAACATTTCTGTCAATCTGTTTTCCGTAGCAGTCTGCACTTAGGTAGCTTTAGCCTCAAATCTCTGCTTGTACCTTTCCTTTCTGAACTAGCGCCTCTTCATCCAGGATTAGAAGTATCACTTGACCATGAATTGATCTAAACTAAAAACTTAGGTTAAGAACCTTGCCAATAGTAGTAAATGGTTACGCTGCAGGAATCGTAGCCAGTTAAAAATTGGAATTTCTGAAAGGGGGGCTACAGTCTCAATCTTAAACAGCTCTGGAAAAATTGCAGCCCTGATCTCCACAGGGAAGGAGGAGGGGGAAGCATTGATTCAGAAAACATGTGCTGCACTCCGCTGTATAAATCTGGATTTCAAAAATAAACTTTTTTAGCATGCTTGAAAGTTGTTGCTGACTACTGCCAACTAGAAAATTTAATAAAGAGTTTAACTTTGTGCAGCATGAGCCAGCTCTGCAAACACATGCTTTCCCGCTGAGATCAGAATGAGTATCTAGTGCAGTGTGCAAGAGCCAGACTGTACGAGCAAGCCTGTCTACATGCATCCCTCATCTGACTTCAGTTATTGTTATGATGGGCACAGTTCCACGGCTGTAATCATCGCAGAGTGTGTGTCCAAAGCCCTGCTCCAAACTCTATCATGCTGCTTACATTTTCAATTATTTCAGTAAGGCCCTTTCATCTGCAAGCTTAGTCTGTTTGGTAAATGGACACATTCACCTTCTCAATTATAAATCTTTTTATAGAAAATCTCTTGTGCTCTCCTTACATATCATCTAGTGTAGGGTTTTTTACACTATTCTACTTAGGAGTTTAGCCCTAACCATTTTTGAAACAGCCTCTCAATAAAAAGAGAGCAAATTAATAAATTGTGTGAAAAGTCACAAAATTTTCATTACTTCTTTTTGAGAAGCTTTATTAAATCTAAATTTAGGTATTTGAGTCAGTATAGATAGGGTAGATGGGTAAGGGGATTGAAAATATAGCTCTGTTTTCAGTCAAGAGTACAGCTTTTGTCAAGTGATGTGTGGTGATAAGAGAGGACCGAGTATGCGAGAGCAGCACATCAGGCTGTGTGTCAGAGTTTGTGTTTTCAGCCTAGGCCTTTATTCTTCTCCCAGAAGGGGCTCAGAGTACAGAGAAATGAGCTTGCTCGGCTTGTTTTGGGTGGAGAGGGACTTACATAGTGCTGAGCAGTGCTAATGCAGAGACCTGTCGAACCATGTCCAAATCTGTTTAGCCAGTTACACTGCAATTGGGGGAAGTCCATAAATAAAAGAAGGAACCACTGACAGCCATGTAAGCAGGCATTTTATGAAATAGCATCTCCAGTTGTATTCCTTCAAATAAACATTTCTTTCCAAAGTGGCAAACAGGAAGAACATGCTTTGTTTCTCAAAACCTAAACAAAGTAAAATGTTGCCAACCTGTCAAGAACAGCCAAGGGAAAAGAAAGCGTTTTCCCAATACTTTGGTGTAATGGTAGTTGGGGGGCCAGGGAAAAGCAAGGAGGAGGAAAGTTCTTTTGGCTTTGAAAAGCTAAGTGAGAAAGAATACCTTAAAATAGAGAGGTTATCAGTGAGGGCATAGGATGGGAAGACCTATAAAATAGCATGCTTTGCAATTTAGGATTGCTCTGCCAAGTTTTTGAATTGTCCAAATTAGAATGAATGGGATTATGATTTTGCTTCTACTATTATTATTTATTTACATATTGAGGTAAAAAAGAAAGAACAACCAACTTTCACAAAAGGGCAACCATTCCTGTTTTGTTTTGTGCTGCCTTCTTGTTCAGTATGAAGCCAAGTGTCCAAGGGGTGAGATATTACTTGGGAAGAATATGTGCTGACAATTATTGCAAGAAGCAATTCGTTTTTTCTGCTGTTAAAAGCAGAACCACTTCAGGCAGTGCTTTTGTCTAGAGACATTCTTAGTTTTTCTGCTGTTACTTCCAGAATAAGTTCTTCTTGTTGCCTGCATCTCTGAGTACAGGTCACAGGGTTGTCTGTCCAACATATTGAGGCATTTTTGGCTTGATTGTTAAAATCCCAGGTTTGATTATCTCATACAAGCCCTAGAAAAAAAGACCTGACTACCTGTTCCAAGCTGAGCTATAGCTGGCCTTTATTGTCAGCCTGTAGTGTTTTGTTTATCTGGCGTTTGGTCTCGATGTTCACCAATCTGACCTAAAGCAGAGTAAATTTGGAGTCCCACTTTCATATCTCTCTTCTGATCGTATTTGTTATTCTAAAATAAATGCCATCATGACAGTGCTTTAGTTAGTAGTAGTGGCAAAGTAAATAATGTCTTTTCAAATGAGTGAAAAACTTATCATCTTTTATGTTTGATGACATGGCAACATTAATAAATAGATAATTGTTTTGGGAAGTGCTTTCCAGCAATGTTGCCTTTCTTGCTCTGTAATGTGCCACATGATGTGATGTGTTTGAATCAAATTCTAGTAAACATTTGCACCTGTCATAAGAACCACCATTTGTTGTCAAAACAATCAGAGTAGTTGAAGCAGCACTGAAGTAGATGTCTTCAAAGGATTAGTGTAGTGGGTAAGCTTGCATTGCAATTGCTCACTCTGAGCATAAACTGAATAATTCAGACTCTTCTATACAGATTCATAGTACAAATTTCCTTTGGCAAAAAGCAATAGTAGAATAAAAAAAAAACCAACTAAATCCATTTGGGAAACAAATCCACATGGATAAACATAAAGAGGTTTTTTTTCTGAATTAAGTTTTAGGATGTATGGTAATTATCTTTGAGTAAATCATGTATAGCACATGGTAATGGCAAGAAGACCTGCAATATAAACAAGTAGAAGATGGGTAAGGGTAGTTTAGAGCAGCTCAGAAGAAAAATTAACTGCACATTCTTATCCAAAATACAGGAAAAGTAAATATTGTCATGTAGTATTTGCCCGGAAGCATTTTGGATATTTGATACAATTTGAATGAACGTCTTTGATTTTAAGTTTTGCTGAATCCTGTTGTTCTCCCAGATAGTGTATTGCAATGCTAAGCTCCTTGACGCCTGCTTTGAGCAGTGTAGGCTTTTTTACATCTTTTTCTGGTCATTCCCTGTTTACAGTTTGTCTTAATTTTCCTGTGGAGCCTCACCCTTATACAAGAACTAATACTGTAGATCCATAGATAAAATTCTGTGAGGAAATGCATTCTCTGCTATCGTGGGATTATAGAGATGTGGGTGAGAGATTAGGCTCCCCTGAGAAACTGGGTACTTTTTCTTCTTGGAGACTTCAGCTGAAGTCTTACATGAACACTGCTGTTTGTGGTTTCACTCCTTTTGTTTGTTTTATTTTGGTTTACAATCATGATGAAAAAATGAAATGAAAATAAAAAAGAAAGAAGCACTAACCAGAGCCAATTGGTATGTGTGAGAGAGTGTCTTGAGGTTTGGTTTTATTGTGTCAATCTGAAGCATGAAGCTGGTTCAAGGAAATGGTTGGCAGTAAGTATTCTGCTAACAACTAGGCAATTGCATTAAAGTAACACTAGAAGACTGAGAAACCAAGTAAAAAAAAAAAAAAAAAGGAAATTCAAATGTAAAGACTGCACAACATTCAGAAAAAGGAGGAGAGAGTTTGCAGATGCTGTGGCTTTGCTGCTTATTCCTGGAGCTCCAAGTGGGTGTTGCTGAAAAGAACTATTTACCATGAACAGGCATTTTTGGATATCAACTAGACCTCTTTGAAGTGGCTATTTGTTCAAAGTTTATAGGGAAAGCAAGAAATCTAATAGTTGAAGTTTCAATTAATTGCCCCATTTGGCAGTCATTCCCAACAGAAACCAACACCCTGGGAATTTTGCTTGGCCCAGCCCACTACAATTTTTGCATGGCCTGCCTTTAGTTATGCAAAATCTACTTAGAAAATAAAAGTGCTTTTAATACCTTAGCTATTGCTTGTAGGGTTTTAGGGTATTGGGGTGGAGGGAATCTGGTTTGGATTCTTAACTGTTCTGTTTTCATATCACCCCCAATTATTTGTCCTAGAAATGTGAAATCCCAAAGTCATCTCTCTTAAGTGAGGTGTTAAATTTAGGATCATAGGTGTCCTAGATTCTCAATATAGTCAATGAAAGATAAGCATCTCTGAAGGGTAGTTTGACCCCTGCATGAGCTGAAACTGACCTCAAGGTAACTTTTCTTTGCCCATATGGTTGTGAGACATCCTTATGACTAGCATCATCATTTGCATGCCTAATGTATATAGCTATGTTTAGGACTGTACCTGAGCAAGTATGTCTTAACTTTACTTCTTTAAGCAAAATGCCTTGTGGTATTTTGATATGTAAAAAACCTTGTCATAAAATGTAGGAAAACTGTACAGAGAATGAAACCAGCTAAAAACCTGGCTTCAGCTGCTAAACTATGGCAGGGAGGGGCTTGATAAAGGAAATCAGCAATGGATATTATGCAGCATGTAAGTCTGGGAAGTGCACGAAGCTCAGATATGGGGAGAGACACCATAAATCCTCCGGTTCTGCAGAGATATGGGTTGGGGAACTTGCTGTCTAGTATTTGAGGTTAGAAGAAACTGGGGAGAAGGAGAAAGATGTGGTGCTGTCAGCACAGGTGAAGGGATGATGGAAAGCACAGAGCTGTGCTGAGGACTAAACACATAAAGAACAGACAGAAATACTCTGCCAGTTGATTAGAGGGAATTAGGGCATGATATAAAATGCATTAAGGGTTATAAATGATGTTCTTAATGTTTTCCACATTTAGAATAAAATAGTGCAGACTCATTTTGAATACTTTGTGCAATTCCAGCTGTCCCATCTCAAGCATATGATGGAAGTTGTAGAAGCACAAAAGAAAGCATCATGATCAGAGGGATGTGATGGCTTCTGTGCAAGGGAGGATTCAGTAACCTAGGTCTCCTTAGTTTTGAGAAAAGGTGACTAACAAGGGGCAAGCAAGATATACTGGAGCTACATAAAGTCAGCAGAGACATGAAGAAAGTCTCTGATAGCAATTTATTATTGCTCACTTGACAAAAAACAAGTGAATTGATCAGGCAACACATAATTAAATTGTGGAAGCTATAGCTAGAGGATGTTGGAAACGCCAAAATACAAATGGTTTCTTAAAGTGATTAGATAAAGTCGTGGAAGAATAGTTCATAAAGAGCCATTAAAGACACTGATGATAGGGCCAGCCTCCAGCTCAGGAAGTTTCTAAACTGCAGATTTGCTGAGAATTGGCAAGGCATACCCAATGCTTGTCCTGTGTTCATACCCTTTCCTTAAGCATCCGTTTTGGCTGTTACCGGCAACAGGATACCAGGCTAAATGAATCTTTGGTGTAACCTGCTGTATGGCTTTCTTCTTGCTAAACCACACAATAAAAGGTCTACACTAGGTCTCTACACTATAGACCAGACTCAATTTAGCTCTGAGAATTATAACTTCTGTTATGTATATTCATTGCATTTACAGTATTATTTAATTTACATGCTTAAAATCCAATCTAATTAGGCTAAATCCAGTGGTACAATTATGTCTCCTCTCCTTGTTTCCAGTGTGTTGTCCTGCAATACATTCCACCTATCATGTTACGTTGCTACTGACTTATATTTTGTGTGTTAATCTGGCCTATGCAGATCATCTTTTGGCATCTCACAGTAGCTGTTTAATAAGAATAGTGACCTAGGTCAATTACCTTTAATTATCTAACAGCTTTCTTTTTGGTGTTAGTATAACCGTGGAAAATTATTAACTAATACATAGACCTTTGTGTATAGGTCTCATTGAGGGCTATTCCACAAGCAACTAAGTGAAATATAATGGAACTGTTACTATCTTTTTGGAGTTATTAGTTGCATCACTCAAAATAGTTTCTGCTCAAGCCCCCGTGGCTGTGCTGCCTTTAGATTAGTAATATTTGTAGTCTCCTGCTGAAGTGCTGCTGAGAGAGCCAGAACTAAGTGGTAAGCACAGTGGGATGCTGTATGCATTCTGTAGCCTTTCCAGGGTTTACCCTAAGAAGGTTTTCATACCCGTGTGACCATCACTGGCAGGCCAAAAAGCTTTTCTTTAACATGTTACATGCAAGCTGATCTTTAGCTTAAAGTTTGGGTGGTATTTCCTCTGAATGTTATACATTGGGGAATATCTGTCCTTCCCTATGTACATTTAGTATATGTGGGTCAGCAGTTCCACTGGTGCCAAGTAAATTAATCAGGTCAATATCCTTTTGAAGTTGTATTTCTAATGTAAATTCTTTTGGCGAATTGCTCATACAGACCTGGAGTTATAGAGGTGTATTTACTGCATTAGCATTTAATGGGTTGTTTACAAATAACTCAAAATATGCAGGATTTTACATTTCTTTTGAGAGGGAGGGGGATTCCAATGTCTTAAAGGCACAAGAAATAAAATAAAAATATTTCATTTCTTTCAAAGGAATAATTAGCTATCCTGAATTCTTGGACACTCTATGTCCCCGAAGTCTGGAAAGCATGAGAATCCTTGAGGAATCAAAGTAATAGTCCGTCATTGTTTGGCATGAGTGAACCATTCAGAATACTGATCTGAAGCTCCCAGAGCACCCAGCTTCCTGGTGTTTTGCCTAAAGGTCTCTAAGGGTCTACAAGCAAAGCACTGCTTGCAGAATTAGGTAATCCCAGAGTTTAAGGCATAGAAAACTCAAGTTTTTACAGCTCTCGGAGAGGTAGCCTGTCAGGAAGTAAGGAACTCTTCCATTGTGTCTGCCTGTTGTTCAGTCGAGATTTCTTGAAATAGATGTTTCCATGGCATACTATTATTTCAACAAACTGGCACTTCCCAACGACAACATGACCTGTTAGAATTCCCTAACCAGCTCTAATTTACACATCAAAGAGGGTGAATACGTTTCTTCATTCTGGGACTATTTTATTCCCTTCTCCCTTTCCCTCCACTTCATTTTCTTCCGAACTTATTTCCTGTGAAAGTAAATGCTGTGAACTGATGCTACAGGACCGTAATGGTTCTGGTGCTTTTTGTGTGCTTCTTAGATCTATGTTATTACAGAAGAAATTAAAGAAATTACAGTGATTGAAGGCATTCAGTTTTTAAAAGGTAACTCAGATAATTGCTAAGACTAATTACTCTTGTTATGTAGTTTCATGAGTGACTGCAGGAGCTGCCTGTACTTATGGTTCTCTCATCTCTTTTAATTCTGTTCATGTGGGGACAGCCACTTGTACAAGCCCACTTTGCATGACAAAGATTTTGCTTTCAGTGTGGAAACTGGGATTTTCTGCATTTTTTTGCTTTGCTTTAGGGTGTACATTGCCCTCCTTGCATCACCTCTGGAAATGTGGAAGGGTCTTACCTAAACGTTATTTAATACCCATATTTAACATTTGCTTTTGAAAATGTTGGGAGGCTGCCAAAGCAAAGCAAACACTTCTTGTACCATCTTTTTTGAACACGTAGGGAAATCTCATGGAGTCTGTAAAGCTGCAAAGAGTCAGAAAAATCAGGGACATTTATAATGTTTGTATAATGCTAAAATATGGTGATGTCTGAGAAGCTGAGATATGAAAAAAATACCAACTCTCTCTTCATTTGTCCTGTTCTAGAGATAGGTGCTGTGAAAAACACTGAGAGCAACTGCTGCCCAGGGAACAGAAGTGGGTTGCAGCTCAGAGAAGGCTGTTTGCAGGGAATAGAGAACATGAGGTTTGATCAAATGCCAAATTAATTTGTTGCAAGTTAGCTTGTATAAAAAGAGATCATCTGAGACCTCCTAGTGTGTCATTAAGAGGGTAGTATCAGTCATGTCTTACAGATGGGGAAGCTGAAAACAGAAGGATTAAGTGACTTTCCTGTGGTGTGAAAACAGGGCATGGACAGTGCTGAGGGAAGAACTGAAAGTTCTGGAAAACATTTTTTTTTTTTTTTTTTTTTCTGTTGGACCACGTTGTCTCAATTACAGGAATGAGAACGCTAAGAAAACCAAGCCAGCCTGGGGTGCTCTTTGACTCTGACCTCACTGTGTGCTATTCCTTTAAGAGAACTACTTCAATGATTACAGCAAAAGAATGTGCTTCTAAAAGCCATTTTGATGAAATCCCCAAACTAGCAGCAGCAAACAAGCCTTTCTCACTTGATAACAAGCCTCACCAGTTGACAGTTTATTTTCTTTCCAACAATCAAGTCTTGACTGAAAGAGCACTTGATTCTTGAGTAGGCAATAACAAGCGTAGGCATGGAGTTGCTGCCACTTGTGCTTTCATTTCAGCAGAGAAGTAGAAAACCAGATTTGCTGAAAATGAATTTAAATGTTTTCCTTAGCCACCTTTTCCATGTGCATCCATTTTCTGTTCAGTTTTCTTAAAAGGCATGCACAGAAGTTGACAAATATTCCCACATAGTTTTTGTGTTTCTTTCTTCTGGCTTTTCAGTTTAGGTTTACGTAACTTATTGTTCTTTCCAGCTTTTATGATGAGGTAAAACTCTTGACTTTCTGTCCAGCTATGGAGAAGGAGATTAATCTGAAACAAAAGAGTTAAATCTAACAGCGAAATTCACATAAGCTTAGTATAAACAGTGAACTCGAACAACGAGGAGTGAGATCAGCAAGCACCAAACAAAACCCACCCCCTTAGAAAATCCAGTTAAATCAGGGACTGCATTCCCTTGTTTGTGTCTGTAGAATCTAGAAGTGAGAAAACACATAGACTTGACCCAAGCTATCTGCTTTGAAGGTAAAATAGGACTTCTGTGGAGCATTTGTCCATTCTGATTTCATGCAGTGTTTGCCCATTCCCAGAGCTGAACTATGAATGCTAGTAATACATAGCTATGCTTTCTAGTTTGGAGTCCTGGGGTCAGGAATTGTCATTGTTTTGTACAGAGCCTGGGATATTGAAGTGTTGCCCTTGATTTGCATCCTGAGGGCTGACCGTAGAGATGTGTTGTGTGCATAATGGAATAGGATTATGGAATTGCTGCTAAATGTACCCAGAGTGTATCATGCTCAGAGACACATTCAATATATTCCAATTCATTGGAATGAACTAGTGTGGTTAGCAGCTACCTCACAAAGCTTCTGTTCTTAAAGCCACCTACCATGTTTCATAGGTTAGTTATTTTCAGAATATTTTGAGGAAAGTTTAAATCACTATGGTTCCATTAATTTCTTAATAAGTTCATTTTCCTCGGAAGTTGCTACCATCCCAGATCCCAGAATTTCCATACTGTTTGAATAGAGACAGAACATTTAAATACCATCCTTCATTAGAATTAGGCTCTTTTTTTTTTCTTTTTTTTTTCTTTCTGTTACCCTGTGTAACAGGTGGTAATACAAAACACAAACCATTCTATGATTCTATGATCTGCCATCCTCATAAATGCTTTGAATTCTGCTTCTAAAGCTCTTCTTTGAATCATATTCTCTAGAATCTCATGGGGGTTTCTGAAAAAATCATTCTCTTCAGCATTACGCAGACATTGACTGGGAAATCTCTTTATCAGTGGTTTAAATCAAAAGCAATTTTTTTCTCAGAATCCATTTTAGTCTCCCATACTGCTGTTTCTCGGTGTGAAAGAATCTATTTAACTGACTGCTTTTTGGATGCCTTTTAATGTTGTTTTTAGATTTATACAATGAGTATTTAGCCAATGAGCCTCTTCATCTTCACCACTAGAATGATTTTTAATGGACACCCAGTAGTTTCATACTAAGTAGTTCCTTTCAGATTTATTCTCCCTAGGGAGGAATACAGTGAATGGCTGGAAATGTCAGCAGCTGCATTAGCCGAAGCTGTTTAGCTGCTGCCACCTCTTAGATAAATCTTACCCTTTTTCATTTCTGTGTTTCTTACTGTTTCCCTGAAAGTAAGAGAGCCAAAGAAACTTCCTGTCTGGCATAATACATATTAGGAACTAAATTAGCAGCTATTATAGATGGGCATTTTTCTATTGATTTCAGGGTGAAATCCATTAAAACTGGCAGAAAAGTTGGCTCCATCTCCATAGAGTCAAAAAAAATGAAACAGAAATATGAAGCTGAGGAAAAGGAAGGAATGTGTGCAGCTGCAGAGACTACAGTCTGGCTCAGCCATTGGAAAGTGTAATGAAGACCCTGATTGCCTGACAGGGAAGGTGCATATGGTATGGGCACTGCCACTCCTCTTGGCTATTACCTGACACACAGATGAGATTTAACATGAAAGTAAATTAGCCAGGATACCCATTCTTTCCTCCAGAGCATCTGATCACGGGCCTAGTTGGAGACTGGAAATTAATTAGTTGAACCTCTGGTATTATTCAACCAGGCAGTCCCTGTCTTGCCCTCATAAGCTGATAAAGTTTGGCATTGCTGCTGCTGCCGAGTTACTCATGTGGTTTGTCTGAAATTGCATAGAGCCAAGTCTTCCCCCAGCGATAAGCATTGCTGACATTAATTCATATACTTGTCTTCATGTGCATGTTGTGGTGATTAACAGCTCGATGGTTACAGAAATTCTCCGTATAGTAAAGTGTACCTACCAGCATATTTCATTAGTTAGTTGACCTGTCAGGAAAAGTTCATGACCTTAAATGTGCTTGCTATTTTTGTGTTATGTGTCTGATAAATTCAGAATTCTGATTGTATAATTTGTGTTACACAGAATTATTGCAGGTTGTTCCTTAGAATATAGTTCTGGATCTGTCTTTCATCCAAGTTCCTCAAAGAAAGAAGAGATTGTGCTTTAGAGTGACAGAATTACATTAAACATACATAGTGCCTTGATGAGAACTGAGAATGTTCAAAGTTCTTGATATTTAATCCTGGAGTCAGCATATCCCACAGCTGTGCAGTTTTTTCCTGTGCCAGAAATCAGGTTTTTCGGAAGGAGATAGTATGTCTTGAGTCATCAGTGTGGATTAGCCCCCAGAAGTGTTATTTAGTGTAATGGGTTATCAAACTTCATGGTTACTTTCAGAATGGGTGTTTTTCCAGCCTCCTGATAAAACAGTAATTTAAAATTTTACTTTTTGAACTGCCAAAACACAGTGACCACCTAATTGTCAGAGCACGTATGTTGTTAATGAGAATACTGAAAGGTTTTTCAAAAAAACCTAACTGTTTTTGACTAAGACAAGCTTTCAGTCTCACAAGTTTGTTCCAGTTAGGAGAGTGCAATGTTGAAGACGAATGTGTCTCATGTAATCTTGTTTATTTAAAAAGATGTGCCAAGTACCTTTTCCTTGAGCATAGGAGGATCAAACAACAGGAGATTGTTTTCAGCTGGTACTCAGACTCAAAAGCTCTGTCTAAGATTTTCTCAGTGCTGCATCTCACATTTGCCCAGCCTGCATCTGGATTTTCTTTCTAAAATTTTGCTTGTCTGTGGGGTTTCTGTTGTCATTTTGTCACACCCACACACCAGTCAAATAATCTTTTACATAATTCAAATTTCTAACTATTCTTTTATATTCTTGTTTTGGCCTGTGACAAGCTGTATGTTAGGATCAAGGTGCTTTTTTTTTAACTTTTATTTTTATAAAGTACATATATAAAGAAGTTTGACTCTTGTGTTTTAAAGGAAGGATATTGGCTGCAATAGCATCTCCAGTAGTCTATTCTGTACTGCTATTATTTTAACAATGATAAAAGTTGTTTGAAGTTATGTGGGCAAGCCCTAAGAAAAATCTCTTGTGCAGAAAAGTTCTAGAAGTGGGACACTCCCCATGCCCGTGTTTTGGTGAGTGCACGAAGGATTGCAATGGGAAATGTTTGTTTGGTAACTTTTGAGTTTAACATCTGTATTTGTCTTTGAGAGTGAGTGGGTGTTTCTTAGCTTTGAAAAAACACTCCATTTATTCATCCCACTGGAGTGTGAAGTAATAAACACGAAGGGAGAGGCTATGACTTCAGGTCAAGATCCAGAAATACTTTCAGCCAAAAAAATATCTCTGACAGAAGTCTTTCTCTCCTTCAGTCTTGCTCGTGGTATTAGTAATTGATTGGTGACTGGTACCAGCAAGTGTCTGGGCTGCGAGGAGAGATGGGGAGCTGAGTCTTGCCCCTCTTCTCCTGCAGTGGGGACTTGCCAGTGGTCGGAGATGTAACTCCCAAGAAGGGGTGGCTTGGCTACAGATTGGATGTAAATCAGGGTTATTTACTGCCATTCCTGTATTCATGTACAGATACAGCTTCTACATGTCATCTAGGTCAATTTGCTTTTGCTAGTCATATTATTGCTAAATAGTATACTTAAGGTTTGGACAACCTGTGAACACTTCTTGTTAATGTGCTGCTTGGAGGATAGAGCAGTTCTCCGGACAGGAGAAAAGTGTGTGCAGCACAGAGCAAAATTAAGGCTAGGAGACCAGGAATATGTATAAATTTTCTTGAATGCTCATTTCTGAGATTAATTTCTTAAACTCTTTCTTTTCAGCACTGAGGTTACAAAATAAATGAGCCAGAATTTTAAAAAGGGAGATGCTGATAATAATACATTGTGTCTGGAAACGAACTAGTTCAGTTTGTGCTTCATTATTTACAAATCTCAAGCATATTTTAACATAATTTTCCAAGCAGCATAGTGCTCTTTTATCATGTTCCTTCCCCAAACCATCTTTCCTTCTTATCTAAATGTCCCCAGATTCTTTCATCTCTCTATGGGAAGCTGTCAGACAGTTATGTAAATCCAGCAAGCAGGACGAGTGTTTCAGTGGTGCTCATGACTCTGAAGACAGGATCCCACCTTGCTTCCAGCTGCCCTTGGGCAAACTAAAAGGCCACCTATTTGCAGCACCAGAATTGAAGTTTCAAATTGCTTTTCCTTGGCACTCTTCAGCAGAAATAGACAAACGTGGCACAGGGATGAGTTCACTGCTTCCATACATATATTTATGGATAGCTTACTTTTGGGATATCGGATTTGCAATAACCTAACGCCATTAGGAATGGTTCATGAACATTCAGGCATGCATACATAATTCATGTTAACTGAATACATTTATGTGCACACTCATAAAACGGAAATGAGTTGCCACTTATTAGTGAAATAAGTGGAATTGCTTCTTTACAGCATGTGTTTTATGCTTCTCTCTAATTTAAAGCTAGATCATCAAAATATAAAATTGGCTAATAATTACAATAAATATTCCTCGAATGTTTCTACTTTCCAGTTTGTACATAATTGTTTTTTGTTTCTCTTTATAAACATTTATTCTATTTCAGTTTGTACAAGATATACCACGAGGATTTCAAATCTATATGCTTGTGGGTAACGAACTTCTAAATGAAGGCTTGAGGTAAAATGTCAAGTTTTACCTAAGTTAAATTATTTTTAAAGGAGATTCAATGAAAGGATTGAATCAGCTTCAAAACAGCTGTTGCTCTTAGCTTAATTCCTCCTCCGTTATTAGGCAGCTTTACTAATATTAAGTAATGGGAGCCTAGAGGGAGAAATAAACAAAAACAAAGCATCACTTTCTGATGCTGTCTTGAGTAAGATCAAAAAAATAAAATAGGAAACTGAAAGGCTTTTTTCTGCATAAAAATATCTGTATTTTGCAGCCTAAATCTTGAAATGTATTAACTCCCAACCACACTTTTTTGATCTACCTGAAATGACAGACCAGATCATGTGCAATGTGTCATTAGACTCATAAGGCTGTTTGGTTTTGGGAAGTATAATACACGCCTCAGCTCTTAGGAACACACAAAGGTTTTCTTAATGTTGTTTTTTCTCAGTCTTTAATCATAAAAAATCCTTGCATGGTTACATTTCCAAAGTTTACTGCAGTCACCAATAAATTTCCCTCTACTCAGGAATTAATGTAGGTCTCGGGGCCTGATTTTTTTTTTTACCAGACTAATAAGTGGCACATAAGTTTAATTCTTATTTCAGTCAGTGCAGGAAAAGGTGTACTGTGAAACTGAACATTCACAAAGGTACAAGTACCTGAGAGTCTTACATGTCCACAATTTAAAATCTGAGCAGTTTTAACTTTTCTTTTATTACTTAATGAAAAAGAAAAGCCACAATAGACATTTCAGACTTAATTTTGATCAGATGGATTCAGATCATAATAACATATGTTTCTAATTAAAAACTAACTTGTTCACTGTTTATTCTTCATATCAGTTTAGTACTACTATATGTTTGTGATTAAGTACGATGTGGAGGGAGTGCAGTTCCCAAGCCACAGTTTTTGCAAAGGTTGACTAAAGTCAGAGGAATTGGAATGACTTCTATAGATTCTGTGATGTATTATTTTATTGTTTTGCCTCAAAGTGAAACAATTATAAATTTTAAATCTGTAAAAATTAATATGAGATGTAATATTTTCTGTTCTTCTCATGTTCAAGTAATCATATTTACAGGATTAAAGGCATGAAGTTTCTTATATCTCTGTCCTCCCTATTTCAAGTGAGTTGAAATACCAATGGAAAACAAGCAGAAGAGAAAATTCTGTGACCCGCACAGTCAAATGGAGGCTTTCTTGTTCTTCAAGTCAAATTATATCTTTGTAAGTTCCATTTTTCCTGTTTCACCTTAGAATTAAAATTTTGACGAACGGTTTCTCCCTTACTGGGCCCAGCTTTATCAAAGCTGACACCCAAATCTCTATACTACATAGCTTTCCTGTTTAAAAATGCTCTAAAACATTCTGTTGGGGTGGTGGTGTCTTGCATATTATTTTTTTTTTTCCGGTCTGATAGAAATCTATAAGTTTACACATGCTTTCTCATGTTGTATTAATGAAGGCAGCAGCTAAGACAGCTGCCTGGGTGCTACCTGGATTTGGTGGGCAGAAGACATGAACATTTACAGAAGTGTTGAACTTTGAAGGCTGGCTTTGACATACAGTGTAACTGGTAATCATTGTTAAAATCACCCCGGTTTTTCTTTGATTGGTTCATAACAACCTAGGATTATATGGCCATGAGTGTAATGTCTAGGTCAGACTACCCAGAATTGTTAGAACTTTAATTCCCTTGCGTTAATCCCTTTGATGTATGTCATGAAAGTATAGCCTGTAGCTGTCAAATTACATATGCACTGTGAGTGTAGTCTGTTTAAGTTCAGGACTTAGCATCATGTATTCCAATTCAATTTATTTTTATATCTCATCTTTCACACAGAGGGTCTGAAAATGCTCAACAGTGAGAGACAGAATAATGAGATAATGCTTTACAGAACAGCATAAAGTGACTTGCATATAGATAGCAGAGGTTGAACTTGAGTGAGAGAAGACAGACCTGTAAATCAAAAGCAGTAGTAGTATAAACACAGAACGATTCTATGAGAAGAGACTTGAAAGGGTATATGGAAAAGGTTTGTGTTAATGTTAACTTCTACAAAGAGTCAGCAGTAGAAGAATAAAGCTTCCTATGTGTATATAGTGATGGAACTTTGTGTTAAATATTTTGCATTAAGGGAATTTGATTTGTCAGGACTGAACAGCTTGATTCTAAACTTGTTACTTATGGGAGAAATAACATAAGGATGGAAAGGTAAAAATGTTATGATATCATCTGTCTGATGACAAACAGAATTCTTACTGAAGGTTTTTGAAGGGATAGCATGATTAAGGTGTGTGAAGGAAGAAAAAAAAAATTTAAAAAGGGAGTTTTTAGATAACATTAATCCTGGTCTGAGCAAGAGTCATAGTGATAGTATGGAAATAGTGGTAAGCCTTTGGGGGCAGCAGGGAGCAGAGGGAAATAAAAATATAGGAGTGTGGTGAGATGACCAGGTATCTTGGATTATGTGTTTACACCCAGATTGATGTATGTCTTCCAGGACATGGGACTTTTCATATTTCTCCCAACCTACACTGTCCAGCAATGCAAAAGGAAAGTAGAATTCCCTATTATGGAATTTTATCCTGGTTTTGCTTTGTTAAAATGCAGTCTTTAGTGAAGTAGTAAAACCGAGCTCTTATTTGAAGAGTGGTAGTAGAATCAGGGACAATATTCTACCTTTGAACTGCTCTATAGCAAAAGACTAAAGGACAGACTAAATAATCAAGACTGCCATGAAGATGGCTTAGGACATGCCCAGTATAAAATAATAATAAGAAGAATTTAAAAATAGAAGTGGCTCAAAGCTTGGGGAGAAAGATTTGGGAAGAGAATATCACCTCCACTGAATGTTCAGAAAAATAGTCATTGAGAAATGAAATTATGATTATCTAGCCAAGAAGTGCATGCTGTGAGGAGAAAGAACAAGTAAAGAAAACGTGGAAAGAAATCAGGGGTGGAGCAAATTGGATAAGCAGCATGGTGTAATGGGGAGGAGATTTGCAGCAGGCGATGGAATCGAAAAGAATTATGTTCAAATATTTTCAAAAGAAAAATGTTCAAAATTAATTTAATTGTATCTCCACTTCATGGTTTTGTGCACAATTGTGGTTATTCTAGAAGCAAAAACGCCTACAATCAACAGTGTTTCTAGAAGTAGAGTAAGACTACTGACCAGACACAATCCATCTCTTGTGAGCAAATGNTTTTTTTTTTTTTTGGTTTTGCAGCGTGCATCTCCTTGAATTGATTTGGATGGGAGGATTGCAAATCCTGTACAGCTCCACTACGGGAGAGCATATTTTTGCTTTTGTGGAAAAGTGGATTGTCTTATTTTTATTTTCTTTGTCTCCAATCAACCGCAAATATGAAGACCCACCACATCAACAGTATGATATTTTATGGAGATGCACAAAGCTGCATGCCAAAATTTGACAACTCTTGTACTGATCCTGTCGAACCTCTGTGTGACATTAAGCATGCTTCTGGTGATGCTCTGTTGGTGGCTCTTCTCTTTGCTAACCTCTATTAACTACATGCAGGTTGCAGCCTGAAGTGTTTCTGTGCTTATGTTCCATGAGACTGAGTCATTAACTGATTTTAGAGAAAAAGTGTATGTCAAAATGTATTACCAAATGGTTCATGGTCAGAATTACTTAGGGGAAAAAAAAATGCCATAGCAAAAAGATGAAGTTATCACAGTGGGGAGAATACATAACAAGAAAGGTATCAAGAAAGAGTAAATGGATCTCTTTGCTGAAAAGGAGTTCTGCCCCCAAAAATTCTAACTGGTTGGTTGGTCTTTGCTGGTTTTCATTTGTCTTCTGAAAAGACTTGGTTTTACAGCCTCACTTTGGTTTGCTGAGACATGAGCCTCTGTCTACAGCTTTCTGCAAATTTCTCATATACACCTTAATACGCAGTTCAGTATGCTATAAGATTGAATTACTACAGAAGTTGTTTTATTCCCAAGGTACCTTTTATATAAATGAGCTGGCTAGAAATCTTAGACGATTGGGGAGGTTTTTTCCCAGTGATGAATTTGTCATAGGACTACAATATAACTAGTTACTAAATATTGCTAATATATTATCTGCTAATAAAAAAGTCAAACTGTTTAACGTCATTATGCTAAAAAACCACACTGACCCTTAACATAAGTCCTGACATACATTATTATTGTTTACACGGACTTCCCAGCAGTCTACTAAATGTAGTTTGCCACTCAAAGTTTTATAGCTATCCTCTTACACACAGTACTGGGCTGTAACACAGATTGCCAGTGCAACACTGGTAATAAATAAGTCCTGCTTTCTGCTTCTTTTCATGATGTCACATGTCTTATGAAAGCAGAAAATACATTTTGAAAGCAGTATCCTCTCAGATTACCTGGATAATCTTGCATCTTCCCTCTGTCCTTTTTATCAATGGCTCTCCCATATTCAGTGTAAAATTGTAGCAGGCTGAGAAAGAATCTGGATCTAAAAGATTTCATCACCTTTAAATGACATTAAATAGTTGAGCTTGGTTGAACACAGGCACTTTCTGCTCTATGGAGTAGTTAATAAAATATGAACTTAGCACACAGTCTAATATTGATTTCTCTGCGAAAGACTGGATTGATATTAGACAATGATGTTGCACATGGACAGCAAATGACTTTAAAGACTTCCTCAGCTTTTTGATATTCACGCTGCACTTTCATCAGCATGTACATCTGAATGTTTCCTATCTAACCAGAAAGAGTGCACCTGATACTTCTCAAAAAGTTGATCAGCTTTCCCTTGGCATCTCAGTGAAATGCTTTAGGTCAGTTTTTGCAATTTAGGGGCTTGGTAAGAGAATACCTTCTGATACTCAAGGAAGACTCTAATATACCTCAAAATAACAGTCTTGGCTTTGTTATCTTCCAGAAAGTAAGTTAAAGAATGCTCAGACCATTCTCTGGGGAAAGCAAAGTCTTGGCTTTCTGTTCCCTTGTATTGTTAGTCCAGAATCTGAGCTGTACATTCACCAAAATATGAACGCAGTCAGAAAAGTGTCAGGGAATGCCAAAACCTTGTTTAATATTAGGATTGGGAAAGGGAGATCAGGGGGGTTATGGCATCTACCAGTGTGGCAGGTGAGTCCTTCAGCATCCATTGATACTGAATTAATCTTAAGCACTTTTGTATATTAAGCCACAGATCTAGTCAAAGAATCAACTGTAAACAATTTACAAGTTAATGCTAACTCTTTGTTGAGATTTTAAGTACACTGTGTGGAATAAAAGTCTATATAACTGAGAAGAATACGGTTTCTCCTATTTTGACAGCCTTGTAGTTTTGCAGTAAGCCTTGGTCAGTATTAGGGTAAAATTGTCATATAAAAGAAATGGTTTACGAGAGGATAATGAAAGCCTAGCAGTAGTAGCAGGATGGAAATGTAAGCAAGAGGTTGGAGGTTTACTCTGTGGCATGTGGGATATAGAGGGTTATAGTTAGGACTGAAATGAATGTTGGTGTTAGGGGTAGCAACAGAGTTTCCTAAAGAGTGGGCTGAATAACTTCTCTCAATAAAACCCGAGCATCCTTATGAAGAAGCTACCACAGCTCAGTCTGAAACTATGGGCCTGATCCAGAAATAGAGGATGTTTGACTTGCGTTATATAACGGTTAGACTAGATGATAGGAATTGTCTCTTCTGGCTTCAATCATATGATTACTCATTTCCCAAAGGATCTGCTTTATAAACTGGAGAACTTTTTTGTTTTGTTTTGTCTTTGTCTTGTAGATAGCCATGTTTGGAGTGTTCTGACAGCAAATTCTTAAAAAAGATTTGCAAAATGCCAAATCAAAACACCTAAAAATGAAACAAAACGAAAATCTATGCCTTAACACTTAGTGGTATTTTTCTCATGGCTGAGAAGCCACTGTGGAAAAATAAATGAAATTTTTTTATTATTTCCTTTTTTTTTAAAGCTATATTTTTTTATCCAGAAAATCATTCCAGTGGAACCACAGTTTTTCTTCCTAATGTTCTAGTAGTAATCTCATCTGACCTTTTTTTTTCCCCACTGTAGTTGCTTCGACTGTGTACTTATCACAGATCTGTAGCGCACAAAGTAATCTGGCATTTCCTTGCCAACACGCAGGTGTAGTGGAGCTTCCAGATATTTATATGTGCCAGAGCTTTGCTGAACCTTACCTGTAGGAAGCAAGAGGTATTTGTGCACCTTCGTGTTAGCTAACACAAAGAAAATTGATTGTTATTTTTCCTCTGAATTGAATTAAGTATGCATAATTTGTATATATATATAAAATTTTTTTACTTATTTTTCCATAAAGACTCAAAGCTTAAATGACTGTTCATTAAGGGGCTTTTTTGTATATGAAGACTGAGGTTTTCTGAATATCAGCTTACAGATGAAAAGCTGCCATATTGAAATTGGTTCAAAGATTGACAGAAGCCTAGAGGTGGTGACTTGGTCCATGGTGTATAGCTATTTGAATGCATAAGACCACCTTGTACATTAAGGTAAACAGCCACGAGTGTTTCCAACTGCATCATTCTATATTGAATATAGTGACTGAGATTCAAACACTTTCATATTTCTTTCTGAAAAAAAGTTATTTTTTCTTATTACATCTTTAAAATAATCTGGAGTGTCTTTTCAGAGATTAAATGGTTTCTGTTTGTTTTTTTTTTTTTAATCACATTGGTTTTATTTTCTTTTCATAATTAAAAATTAATATAAGTCATGCCATAAGGGATAAGTTAAAGAATTCATTGAAGGATATATTCACTCATAAGGAATAGTTTCTTTTCACTAAGAGTTTAAGCCATGAAGCTTTGGAAGGAGTTGCATCGCTTCCAGGAGGCATGTTCTAGTCATGTCCTGGTTTGAACAACCTGAGCTGCAGGGGTCTCATGCTCGGGAAACTTAACCCTGTTGTTATCTGCAGCATTGGGCTGTACAAATCACACAATTCCTTATCCTACTAAGGCATCCAGAGGAAATCTGATGGGCTGTAACTACCAAAAGGGAAACTTGAACAGGAGGCTATGATTACTGCTAGTATTCTGGAAAAGACACTTTGGGATCTTTGACCTTGTGTGATTAAAGGTCTCTCTTTAGTATCTGCTTTGTCATATAACATCTCTGGTGCTTAATAACACACTGGGGCTTTGGTTCAGTACCACCTCCAGGGGAAGAGTGCCACCTACTGAACTACCAATTCTGTTTCCTGCAATATCTGTATTTGACAGTTTCTCATCCAAAATAGTGACCAAATCCTGTCTTCCTTGTAAGAAATGTGAGAGGATCAAGACCTTTCCATGACACAGCCACATATAAAGCTGCAAATCTGGATGAGATTACTGCAGCATGGCACTTGCTAACAGACTTTTTTTTTCCAGTGTGGGTATTGGAACTTGTATTTTAATATGCTAATTATAACAGGCTGCAATAAATGTGAAGTTAATAACAGCCCACATAGCATTACTATTTGACCCTGATTTGAACTCTTCACTTCTATAAACGCTAAAATGTACTGTTAATGATTTCTTTGGAAATACGCTACTAATTGACACAATATTTCAGTCTTAGTCTCATAAAAATTAGAAATGTCCTTAAAAAGAATGAAACCAATAAAACTCCTCATACTTCCCGCTAGATGCTCAAGTGCATTTCATCAGTCTCTCATGCAAAAAATTTCAATTATTCTTTCATAAATATGGATGAAATAAAGTATATATTTATCCCATAAACTCTTACATTCATTCCAGCGTGACTGAAATTGCAGACCTCTTTAGGGTTTTTCCTTCTAAAATCTTACTTTTGGCAAAGCAGAGGGAAAAAATTCCATCTTTGGACATGTGCATGTTCATTTCCAAAGGAAAACAGGACAACTTCAGTTTTGTACAAAATCTGAATCTCACGGAATGAGTATTTTGGATGCCCTTCAAATAGAGCTTGAAACTTTTGTGTGAAGCTTGGTAATTTGGCTTCTCGTGGATCATTTGGATTAGAGGATAGCTATAAGGAACTTCATGGAAATAACCCAGGTATCTCCAGAATACGAGGCTTTGCTTTACATGCCTCTACTAGAAAAAAGGGAAGCCAAAATAAAGACTAAAATAGGAGCAATGAGAATCTTTCTGATGGGGAAAACTGCTTTGAGAATTCTTGAAAAGTATTTGCTTAAATTTGCATCATGGTTCTTTCATGACCTTGTATAAACAAGCATCTGACAACTTGAGGTCTTTCCATTAGGCAGCTGCTGGACCATTTGTAAAATTAAGATCCTGTCACACTTCAACAAAAATCTGCAGACACTCCCTCAAAATTTGGCAGAAAATAAGATAATGGATATGGAAGGGGGTGGGGGAAGAACATGTAGAAAAAACAACTGTAGAAGCAGCAAATTTATATTCTGACTTTTTTTTTTTTGGTACTTTGGCAGGATTTAACTGTCATTGTGTAAAGTAGGCTGTGCGACTCCATGCATCCAGCCTGCCAAAAAATTATCTCCAAGCAAAATCAGCAAGATCTTGTGTCACAATTTAGTTACCTCTATGGTCCAGCAATACCAGGAACTCTTGCCCAGAAAATTCTTGCTACTTCAGTAGTTATATGTTCCTTTTTATCGTGCTGTGGCTTTTTAAAGAGCCATCGCAGTTTGCAGTTGGTGTGCTTGAAGTAGAGCAAAAAGTTATTCTAAGTGAGCAGCTGGTTCTTGATACTCCACATGCTGGACAAAGCAGGTTATGACTCAGCTACAACAGAATTCTACCCATTTTTCTTCACCTTATTTTTGCACTCATTTAAAGAAATTATCTTATAGGACGCTCTTGTTCCTCCCAGGCAATCAGAGCTACTGCTGTAGCTCTGTACTTCGAGGAGGGTGCAGAGGAGACCATGGTGCAACTTAACAGAAATGCTCACCCTGAGCTTGGGAATCCTGGGTAAATAGGTTATCTAGGTTCTAATTATTTTAGGTATCTAGCTCTGTTTTAGCTTAACTACATCAGCACTGCTTCAGGCATCCAGAGCTGGTCATTTTGCTTTGGGAAAAGAATAGCTGACATAACCATTTTTATTTTGTGATGAAGCAGAAAATTCAGTAGAAACAAGCTGTTATAATGTGCTTTTTATGCCTTTTTCTTTGCCCTTCTTTACAATTTCCATTCCTGGGTTCTCTTCAGGTATGTTCTCCCACTCGTGAAAGCTGACAGGTTTCAAATGATGCTCAAATAGCTGGTTCTGATGAGACAGTTACCTTGAAAGGCACCGAATCTTAGCCATGTTCCTTAGGGATCAAGGGCTCAATTCTAGAAAACATTAAGGCATCTAAACGCTTCTGACTGCAGTGAGATTACTCATGGATTTAATGTGCTTAATACCTGGCTGATTCATGCTTTAATAGGAGGCTTTTAAGCTGAGAGGAAATTAATAAGAGGCTTGATTTTTCACTTGTTAGGTAAAGTTCACTAGTAACACTCTTATCCCCAAACAGCCCCCATTTAGGGGATGATTCTATTTATAGAAGAAATTCAGTGATTTGGGGGGGTGTGTGTGTGGATTTTATGCATACTTTGTTTTATTTTCTTGTATTGCTTGCTTGGAGATTTATCTTTTCTGATTATCATAACTATGTAGGTTGCTAGAAGTGCTTTTATATGTCATGCTTCTTGCTCAATGCAAGAACAAACTGATGCTTTATTCTTTTTACAGCAAATAGTTGATGAGTATAGACGGTGCAGTGCATAGAGTTTCATGTGTTTTCTTTGTTTCCTTGCAGAAAAATGAAGTGACAGGTGCTTAGCCTCATTTTTCATGCTAGCTTTGCCATGCCATTTTCACCAATAATGAAGGCAGCTGCCAGAGCTTGAGGAAATCAGGCGAAAAATTCAGCTGGCAGGTAGACCTAGTCACTTTAAGAAATGTAATCTTATGTTAGCAGATGGTAATTAAAAGGCAGAAGAAATAAAATTTTGTCTCAGTTTTCTGCACTGTTACATCAATTAAATCTGCAACAGAAGTGCAAGCAAAAATATAATTTATTTTCATGTGGCTACACAGTATGATTGTATGCAAATCTAATGATTTGTTTTGCAAAGACAATTGCAATTTTTTAAACCTAAGTAGAATAACATCATTTCCAGAGAGTATGTGTGTGCAGTAAATCTTCAGTTTTCAATATGCCTAATGCATTGAAAAGCATCTCCTACTTGTTTTCTATTCGTTGTTAAATCTCAAATTGGGCTCCTCCGTCAGTGCACTTCCAGCTTTCAGTGACATCAATTTTAATCCTAACAGTTCAGTAAATCTTAGTATGAAGAATTAATCCAGCTCAGGCCTCAGCAGGGGTGCATCCTGTTAAAAGAAAATATCCAGAAAGTGCAAGATTGAACCTCGTAAAAATCGTTATGAATTTGCAGGAAAATGACGTTTCAACTCTGACACAATTCCTAAGGATTTTCTGATCTTCCTCCAACTTGCAGATATCTAGCTTTGAGGACAGAGCTTTATCATTCCTCATATGTTGCTTCTAGTGGCTGTTAGGATCATGAACAACAAATGCAAATCAGCTGAAGTGTGAAATAATTACATAATTAAAGCTCATTATGGTAGTGGTGAAACTAAGTCACTGTTTCCGTAGCTAGCTTTCATTTCCAGGGGTTTTATGGGTCATGAATAAATATTCACCCAATTTTATAATAATTCACCTAATTTTGAATGTTATGGTATAGCCACTTAAATGATATTTTACTCAATACAGTTAGTGATTTTTCAGACATGGGGTTGCATAGTTTAAAATTGAATGACTAGATGTTTATTTTGCGTTTCTGTAACTCCAAGCCAAGTTTCTCTGTGATCCTGAAACCACATTCTCACCTCTCCTGCATAAAGTCTGCACTAAAGACAATGAGAAATAACTAAGACACATTGCTTAAAAATGCAGTTCCCAGTTCTTCTGCCCTACTGACTAATTGCTGATGCCTCTAAGCATAATGGAAATTTTATTGCTGTAGCTCCCATTCTTGTGAGACTGGTTATAGCAAGAAGCATTTTCAAAAGTAGTTTTTCTTAAGTGTTCAGTTGAGCAGAAATGCAAACATACGCCTTACAGTTACAGTGATAAAAAGCATCACTTCAGATCAAGTAGTTAACTCCAGTTGAGTCTGGTGACATTCCTGCTCATGTAACTATATAACAAAAAAAAATCATACAAAGGTGTGGTGGTTTTTTAAGTTTTTATGAGTAACAATGAATACTAGTTTTGAATCTAAGAATACATTCATTTCAGTTTTGTCCATGGAGTATCTCCAAACTTTAAGATGTAAATTTAAAGCTTAAAATTGAAAATTTTAAGATGTAAAATTTCAGTGAGTGATTTCACTTAAGCAATTCTACTAAAAAGAGAGGAAAAAAAAATGGGGTCATGGAATTTATTGAGAGACAACTACATCTCTCTTGCCAGCCCCAAATTTTCATGAATGGGATCACCAAACACAAGAAGTGGACGGGTACCAGATTCTTCATTAATGCAGCATAGCATAGAGAAACCTCCAGGAACAGGAGTGCGTGCAAAGCAAATGTTGGAGTCACAGCTTCTGGTCTAAATTAGATTGGTGGTGACTGGAAACACTTTTATCTCCTAGCTCTAGTCTCTGAGGTTGGGTTGTGCTCTGTTTTTCATTCCAGGTCACAAAATTTGCCTTGTTGTTGCTGGTGATGAGCTCTGATATCCAAAGGTGCAGATTGGAGGCAGCGGCAGAAGGGAAGCAGAGACCACAGTTCCTGTTACCTGCCATGGTAATGAAACAGGCAGGGTAATGAAACAGGCAGGGTAAGCAGGGAGTGAACTTCACCTTCTCCATAGCCCAGGTGTTGGCTGTTATAGCCACAACAGGTAACAAATCACATGGTCTATCACCAAAGGGTTTGCAATTGTGGTCAAACAGAAAGCAGAGCAGTGGAGTTTGTACTAGAAAAACCTGTTTGTGGCATCTGGGTAGTAGCGGCTACCTGTGCCTCAGGATGTCCTCTATAACTCTCAAGGTGTTTTCTTTGCTCCTGCCACCATTTTGACCAATGATGCTCTTGGTACTCTGTTCCTTGAGCTCTTGTTCCCCCAAGACTAGCACTATTGTCATGAGCTGTAGTGCTCCAAAATGTGTTTGTGTCCACGGAGACCACAAATATATTTTCCTTGGAGACTTAGGCCAGGGCTGGTTAATGGAGTTGGCTGAAAAGTTAGGACATTTAACCTATCCTGCCAAATATCAGCTCTTAAATTCCTATTTTTTGTCATGTTTGCCGTACCACATTATTGAGTCTTAAACATTTTTGAGTATCAGAAATTACAAAGAAACCAATACAAAATTAGCAAGGAAAAAGTACAAGTGTGAGAAGCTCTCTCTGCCTGCTCCTTTTTAAATGGAAGTGCACTTGATAATGTTGCTTAGTATTTTCCCTTTTCTCAGCAGCCTTATTGTTATTCTTTGGCAGTGAGTAAGGTACTCCATTGCTGTTAAGCCTTTTGCTTTCTCTAGAGACCAACATTTAACCTCTAACTTGTTCAGCCACAAGTTTTAGATCTGGAAGCTGTGTTTGTACTTGGTTTTACCGTACACAGCAAGTCTGTAGCAGACTGAATTCCTGGGGTAGCTGGGGATGCTCATTATTATCTGAGAAGCCAATGCTGCTGCTTTTGAAATGTTATCTATGTCCTCTGAGAAAGGATCTTTTTATATACCCAAAAGGATAAAAACGTTTTCAGCTCAGGCCTTCCAAAAAATGAATGCTATATTCCTCCTGCTGGGAGTTTGTGTTGAAGAAGGAAACAGATGCTTCATTTGCTTTCTCCTTGCAAACACACAAATCTCAATGAGTAAGGTAATATTAAGTCAAGATTTTGAAAATGTGTAAAGCAAACTTGATGTGCTTACACTGGGCATTCTCTAAAATACTTAAATGCCATTAGGAATTTTGTGGCCTTAGTCTTAAAGTGTCCCCTTTGGGGCATTTTGAGGAGCCTAACAGTCGTAAAATGCTGAGCACCCTTTTTTGACAAACTGGGCTTTCTGGGTGCCTCTCATCCTTCACAGAGATTGTTGATAATGATATATGAATAATGGCTTCAGCATTTATTGCCCTTTCTCTTATGAATCTTCTAACCAGTTTCCTCCTCCATTTTCAGAATTAAAACACAGAAATATTGGGATTGGTCTAGAAATTGTGAGGGGTGTTTGACTAGGAAATAATGTGCTCTGAAAATAAAAGTCAAAGGGGTTCAGTAAGATATTAGAGAGGGAGGTGAAGTGGGAGAATGAGAAAATAGCTTGGATTCAGTTTGATGTTTTCTTTTACAACCCTTGCCCTCAGTCAGCACATGCAGTGATACTAATTTCTCGGCACAATGTCAGGTGCATAAAGAAATGTGACAGCCTTCCCTGCTAACCCAGGCTGCCTGCTAGAAATTATCATTCATTATCATTGTTATTATAACTAACCAACTCCAAGTCTGATCCCACTCCAGTGGCACTGAGATGGCAAAAATCCCAGTCACATCAACTGTGGAGGCTCAGGCCTGATGCTCTATTATTTAAAGAAATCCAGTGGTGATTAGTGACCGTTGTTCCGTTATTGTACCAGGAATTTATGTTCTGGTTTTTAATGGAGTGTGTTAAATGAGAAGCTGTAAAATAGTAGCTATGAGAAAAACGGTTTAATGCAATTTCAGAGTTTTGATATAATATGTTACCAGATGTAGCCACTCAATCAGTAAAATAGCTTTTCTTGGACAGATTTCTGCTCCAATGGATAAACTTCCATAATTACCCGGTCACCACAATTAAAAATATCTAGACTTCTTTCTAGTTTTTTCAGGCTGATGAGAAACTGGTTAAAATGGAGTTTCGGTGCCTGTGACATGTTGTTATCACTTGGCAATTCTCCAACGCAGAATATTTCAAAATCAAATCTGTAACTCTGCACATTACTTTGAGGAAATGTGTCAACAAAATGCTGTCAGCTCCTTGCCTCTTGACAAGCTGTATAGATTTCGGACTACTCTGAACCGTAGCCTGTCAATCAAATCAGCAGATGTCCTTTTTGGCACCATTGGCAGTGCAGTTAGTTTGCTTGGTGGCTTTTTTTTAAAGGCAGGAGAAATTCTGATTGTAACTGAGGCCTAAGATCTGGTCTTGATGGAGTAGCGATGAGCAAGCAAAGCTTCTTTCTGATGTATCTGGCAATGAGAAGAAGGAAGCCTTCAAGACTTCCACACTTTGCTCCTTTGATTTCAAATGCGGATGGGGTGTCCTGAGTGACAAGAATGACTAATTGGAAGCTTCTTCCTTTAGCCCTAGGAAAGGAAATGAATGCTTAGAGCACTTGTTGAGACTGTGACTTGTCATACATTTTGATGACTCTTACTGTTGTCATTGTAATTTTCTACTATTTCAAGAGGGACGGCACTGAAATAGCACCCATTTTCCCATCTGAGAAAATCCTCTACTTGCAAGGTACTTCTGGTTGCTATTATCTCCACTTCTTGTGAATTGGCTTGGCTGGAGAGGTTCAGCTGTTTCTAGTTTTCATTGAAAGGAACTATAATACACAGATTCAGCAGGTTTAATGTTTTACATGCCAGCTTAATAGATTGTTAGACTGAAGCATGTTGTCGTAAGTTGAGAGATGGTAGAGTGCATTTCTCAGTTAAGTCTGTGGATTTATGTGTGTCCTGTGTGCATCCTGGTGCTGTACTTGCCTAGTGCCTTTTTGGGCCCATAAGCTGCTTTTACACCCTAAGGCCACTTAAGACACAAAACTATAGGGTATTTGTAGCATACCAACTAAAGGTTTGTAGAAAAGAAAATTGATATTTTCCTGTGAATGGGTTCTTAAGTTTTGCAAACTTTAAACCAGTTGAAATGCCTTTGAACATTTACACTTTCAAGTATACTTATTTAAAATGCATGCACTTTCTCTCTATCTTCTGTTTGTAAATTAAATCCTTACATTCTATAATAGTTTGCAGTTTTCTTTTTCCAGGCATGAAAGCTCTTTCCATCTCCCCTTCAGTTAGTCAAAGGTAAAAGTCTCTCCCTGAGAAAGAGATTAGTTTTTCTCACTGGAATTTCATCCTGCAGGATGACAGTCTTCTCTGGCACACAGTAAGCTTACCAGCAGCCACAGTATACATGAAATCATAATCAAAGACAGATGCCTTTGCCTGTTATAAATAATCAGTCCTGCTTGCATAGGCCAGGAAAAATCCTTGTTTAGACTGGTCTTACTTTCTTTCTTGGACCTTCTTCTTCTAGTATTTCCCTTGGCCTTCCCTTTTTTTCAACTTTTCTCTCTCTCTAATTCTAGATATTTGCCTAAGGAAATAAAAGGGATGGGGAAAGTAGATCTTGGCACTCTCAATTCTCAGTGGATTAACCTATGGAGTGAAATTAAATACACATGACATATAAAAGGGAATGGCCTTTTAATTTATAGCAAAAATCCCAGTTCATGATAAATCCGTTCTTTCCTGTTTGTTCGTGTGCATGATGAGAACATCTCGTATGCTTCTGTGAAGCTGATATAAAAGCTCTTTGTTCTGTGTAGCATTAATTTTTTTTTTAATTGGTGAAAGGCTCTATGTAAATATCAAATAGCAGTTGTGGATACGCTTTTAAATTGATTATCAAATTCACTTGCTATTCAGCAAAATCCAGTACAGTACTGTCTATTTTAATAGCTTCTTATAAAGGCATGGCCCTTGTAACTACAAATTGTCCTCAAGTAGTGGAAGAGATTTCTGAGGTATCAGAATTCAGAAGAGAGCCTTTTTTTAGATAGTGGAAAAATTCTGCTCTAGATGTAGATGCCTTTATGATTTTTTTTACCCCTGGGGAGTGCACAAAACACTTCTTTGATGAGTTTTAGATAACTTTTTCAGCTGCAGATACAAAACGTTTCTTATTTATGTTTTCTGCACTGTTCCTAACTAAACAGCATGTGTGAAAGTTTTGTAGTGTTTTGTATTCTAGGTTTCCAAACTCTTGTGCTGTTTTATTTCAGGAATGTATAGTGTGACACGGCAGGGATTGTGAAAAAAGCATTGCACGACCAACTGCTTCCTTCTACACAACCGACATTAAGAGTTGTAATCTTTTAAAAATCCAAGTGCTGCTGGGTTCAAGTTCTTGCCATGTCCTGAATACTTACAGGAGTTTGGCAAAGGCCTATCATTAAGAAATGAGAACTTTGGTTTGCTTTGCAAGGAGGGTCGAACAATGTGCTTGGGGTATCAATTTTACTCCACTAGATTATTTTGCTGCAGAAATATGCTTGTGAAGTGCACTGTGGTCTGGTCTCAAAAAGACTGAATTTGGTAGTACAGCAAGTAATGATCATTCTTACACTGTTATCAGCAAGGCCTTCTAATGCGGAAAGTAATTTTTAAAATATCTGACTAAGAAGGGCCAGCGACGGAACAGTAGGATTTTGTTTTTCAAATCCCAATTTTTTAACATAAAAAACACCACTGCCAATGGTATGATACAATTTCAAGCTGGTCCTCTTCTAAGAGAACTAGCATTTTCTCCCCAAAGGTCAGTTTTGTTTATTGTGAAGTGGGAGTTAGGAAGCCATTTTTGGGGTTTTTTTTGTCCTTCATTTCTTTTAAAGTATATGGACCAATTCCAGTATTAACTGCTAAAACTGTTATTTTACCATAGCAAAAAAGAAATTCCTATAGTTGCTTGCTGGTTAGTATTTATAGTATTCACCTTTATCAAATGTTTGCCTCCTCTGTACAAGACCATAAATACATTATGGGGCAAAGGAAGGTATGGTCACTTTGCCTTTAGCACGCAGGCTCTTAAGCTTGTTGACATTAGTCACATTAATTAATAATTTTATAGACTACAGGTTTTCATAACAGAAACATTGTCTGACTCAAGCCATTAATCCACTCACATGAAAAAACTCCTGGCACTAAAGTGACTTATTGATACCTGTTGCCACAAACAACATGCCAGATAGATCACATGTGGTTAAACTGGCTCTTAGATTTCTGTGCATGGCAGTCATGCTCCGCCCGCCTGTCATAATTTTGCCTGGTTTTTTTCCACTTCTCTGGGAATCATTAAAGAATGTAATAATACAAATGTAATGAACTGAAATCCCTCAGCTTCAGCTGCCTCGGTAATATTTTCTTTTTTCCCCTTTCTGCAATGGGAAGGATCTGACTACAATCAGCCACTTACGCTTTCCTCTCCTTGAATATACAGATGGTTTAGCTGTACAGGGTGGGTGCAAGGAAAAGCTCCGATCAGTCTGTGTTTGCCGACGAGCTCTGCCTTTCGTAGCGTGTTCAGCTTTGACACCATTCACTTGAGGATATGGTTCCATGGAATGAAAAGCCTATGCAGTAAGCTACACTCTCAAACTATCACTGAAATTCTTTCTCTATCTGGAACGCCACAGAGGGTTTTTGAAGCTTTTGTGTTAGAAAGCGGCACGTTTCCCGGTAGCTGTGGTTTGGATAAAGTCATGCAGAAATGTCACACTGAAAAATTGCCCGATGGATATTTACACCCATTTAATCATCTACTGGAAGAAGTGAGGCACATATCGCTGGTGATATGAATGCTGTGTGTTGACTTTCCAGCTCTACTGGATGTAGCTTAATCATATGTCTATGTTAGTAAAACCAAAACATAAACTGTATTCCATTCTCTGGAACAGGTTTCCTTTTTCCACCCTCCTTTCCATTTTCTTTCTTTCTAACCTGTTCTTTGATTTCTCTGCCTCTGATAAAATGACAAATTAGAATGGAAACCAGTTAAATCACTTTATTAGGAAATGCTGAATCATTGTGTCTTTGGATCACGGTTGTAGTATCTTGTCCAGAAGCAAGAATTTCACTAAAATTTTGGAAAGCCCCTTCAGTTAAACCAATGCAACCTGTTTAAATATTTGTTCTTGTAGATGCAGTAAACCCAGCTGACAAACATTTTAGGACAAATCATGCAGATACTAGACTAAGGGAAATCACTAAAGAAAGCTTTACCATAGATTATGCTTTTGTGAATGACCTGTACAAGCTACATAGCTGTAAGCCATCGGTAAACAGTCCGCACCTCCAGCCTTTTTTGAGGTGCTTTCCATCAGAACTGTGCAGTATAATAGTATTCTTTGTTGTGCACTCTGTGCATAAATAAGACTGCTGCCACTGAAGCAGTCCATTAGACTGATTTTGTGAGCACACAAAAGGCACAAGCTCTTACTTTTTAGTTAGTAATTGTATATTTGACATAGTGCACTATGTTTGCAATCCTTTCAATATCACTTAAAACTAAGTCTAATTCCTCCTTCCCCTCACCCAATGCAACATAATTGTAAACCAAAATCCATGCAACTGTGATTTCATTTTAATACTTGCTGTGTCACCGAGCAGCCTGGTTTAATGTTGCTAATTGGTAGCCAGCTTGTCTGCATAGGAACAGCAAGTGAAGAAAAATGATTGGCTGTTTGTGCACAGGAGTGCAGAATTGCGTATTTCAGTAGGGATACTATACATAAAATCTCATTACAAAAATAACCATTCTTGAGCTATCTAAGGACACTTCATTCTCAAACATGATTTAAGTTACTTTTAGCAATTTAGCAAAGATAGGATGTCTAGGAGCATCTAAGCCTGGTTTCGTTTCTACGATGAGCACAAGACAGTTTGAAGAAAGTGGTTTCAGGGGCAGGCAAGAGTAGGTAGAGTAGAGCAAGGTAGGTGGCTGGTGGTGCAGAGGAGACCTTCAAGGCCTGTTTTCTGAGAGGTGTTTGCTTGTATACATGTGAATGTGTGTATCTGTGCTTCAGAGGCTGGCATGTCTAAATGGGAATCATAGAGTCATAGGATGGTTAGAATTGGAAGGGACCTTAAAGTTCCAACCCCCCTGCCATGGGCAGGGACACCTCCCACTAGACCAGGTTGCTCAAAGCCCCATCCAGCCTGGCCTTGAACACCCCCAGGGATGGGGCAGCCACAGCTTCTCTGGGCAACCTGGGCCAGTGCCTCACCACCCTCCCAGTAAAGAGTTTCTTCCTGGTATTTAATCTAAATATCCTCTCTTCCAATTTAAAGCTGTTACCCCTTGTCTTGTTGAATGGCCAAGAGCAGAGACAGAGACAATACGAGATTGGTGAGGAGCAAAGATGGAAGGCAACATGGGATAGATCATAAGCAAAAAGACTCAGCTGGAACTGGACCAGCCTTCTTTTGGAGTTTACTGGGGGAATTAACTCTCTTGACCACATTTCATTTTACATTATCTCTGTCTTAATTTTTGGAAATCTGCCTCTGTCATCCGCTTTAGGTATTAAAATGGCCTTTCTTGGTTGTTCCTCATCTTGGCAGTTTTCAGTGGGGCTGCTAGGAAAGCTAAAACCCTCTTCCTTGGTCTTTGAAAGCATAATCAGGGAGCTAAGAGGCCAGGATTAGTCCTGCTAATATATGTGTACAAGAGAACTCCTTTGGGACTTTCTGCTTTTCTAACTATTTGCTTTAAAGGATTATTAGTTTCTACCCTCCCTCAGTAAGACAGCTGGAGTTTGCCTCATCCTCCAGTGTATTGTGGAGAGGAAGAGAAATTACCCAAACAGTCTGCTCCTTGGCTTTCTGAAAGACTTTTTTTCTTCTGTTTTGGCAGTTACAATTTTTTGCTTTCCAAGGGCACTACTGAGACACCCACCATCCCCATAGGAACTCTGGTCAGTACTGTCTGTTTCCTCCGGGGAGTAACAGACGGGATGGTAGCTCTGTCAAATTAATGTGGGCTGAGGTCACAGTCCTTCAGGCTATCTGGCTGGCTTGTCTTGGAGAAAGGAGTGAGGTTCTCTAGGTAAACAAAAACAGTGAGCCAACATTCACAAATATTCAGAATCCTTATTTCAAGTTGCTTCAGGCTGTGTGAGAACACGTCTCAACATATCTTTGTCCGATCTCAGCTAGTACACTGGAAAATGAGCAGACGCTTGAGCAGGTCAGGAATTTCCACCCAGGGAGGGAGAAGCTGCACACCAGCCCATCACGCAGCACATCAACCTCTGTCAAAGCCAGGCCAATGGATTCAGGCTGATCAATGACATCGTGTTGGCTGCAGTCACCAATTACTCTGAGACCATTCATAAATTATGGTTTAAACAGTAACCTTTTTCAAGAGCTTGAAACAATTTAGTGCATAGATTGAAATAATGCACTGCCACGGTAGCTTTACATTGCACGTCTTGAACATATGATGTTTAGTCTTTGCTGGTGGAAGCCTCTAACTGTGCAAACACTATAACTGATACCATTCTGAAAGAAATCTGCTGAGTGGCAGAAGAGAAAGAAGTAATTTAATTAATGGTTTGGTTGCACATATGGATATGTGATCCCTGACCAGATGCATTCAGAAGCTTTTTTTTACAAATATAAACAGCATGGTAGGTCTTTAGATATTCAGTTACAGGCCTCCACAATAAAGTTAGTATTGTCAAGACCGTATTTTGAAGGTTGTGTGTGTATGTACAACATCCCTCTCCTCCTCTTATGTGTCTCCTTTTTTGCCTTTTCAGTTCAGTAACAATCACTTCAGCAGAGGCCCTTTGGATTGCTTTGATAAAAGCATTCAAAAAGATCAAAGAGAAAGTAAGACTCAGCTGGTGGCCTTTCCCTTTAAAGCAGTGGCTTTTAGGCCATGTCTATGCTACAGATGTTTGCTGGCAGGGCTGTGTCAAGCCAGGTTTGATAAGGAGTTTGATCTCTGTCAGGCAGATTTGTGTAAGGAGAAGCCCTCAGAGCAGATGCAATTTTTCTGGCTATACTCTGCAGACTTTCTTGGCAGGAATGAGCAATAAGTGGCACTGAATATGCTCAGTGGTTCAAGTGCAGTTTGGTCAGTGTCAAAGGCATTTGCACATCGGAGACCTTGACCTTCCTCCTGCAGTGGATTGACCTGCCTGTGGTACTTTGCTGGCACCACCTTGACCCTTGCTTAACAGTTTTCACCAGCGTAGCTGTGCTGCTCAGGAAGCAAAGCAACAGAGCCCTGAGCCTGGTGTATAGTTCTATTGACAAAGACCTTGAAAGAAAGGTGGTGAGATGGTGAAGTAACTCTCTGGTGTTGAGCTATGACTTAGTGCTTAGTGACGTGGTTTAGTGGTGGTTTTGTATCAGAGTTAGGTTGATGGTTGGACAAGACGATCTTAAAAGTCACTTCCAACCTAGACAATTCTATGATTCTGTCTTCTTTTTTAGCAACTGGTTTAGCCTACACTGGCACAGAAATTCTTGATGAGGCAGGTGCTTTTTTTGCAGCTGGGTTTACCCTCTACAGTTCAATTCTATCTCAGTTGATGGAAAATTTTTACATAAAAGCAAGGTGTTAGTTTCTCCCTCGTTGCTGGGGTTTTAGTAGAAAACCTGCTGGGAAGATCAAGAGAGAGGAGATGGACCTCTAAAATGTGACTGGTCTCAGAGGCCTTTCCATTTTTAGTGGAAATGCAGTGCTTCATTGTTTGCCAGAATGGATCATAATTCCACCTTTCTAAGGAAGGTTTCCTCTTGGTAAGGACTGTCAGTAATTTAGACACTTAAGGAAAGGAAAATCCCTTTCATTTTCAGGTTGTTGTGTTTTTAGTGCCAAGGAGATGCTTTTTGGGGAAAACAGCCTCCAGCTTAAACCATAAAACACTGAAATGGAATTATGGGCTGCTGAGACTGTACTGGACAGTGGTACTGCTCAGGATGCTTGTCTGTGGCTAGAACAGATACTCAGAATTGCACTTTCTGCAACAGAGAAAGAAACAGCTCTAATTTTTGTGTTGAAAGCTGCTCTAGGCTTGCTCATTTTAAATGAAATTGTGGGCATGACATCGTTCTCTTCTGCCACAGTCTAGACTAAATTAGTTTTCCTTAAAATTAATTTCTTGCTGTGTTTGTTTTTTCTTGTATAGGCACTAAGCATGGTCCAGAATGTTGATTACATGCAAGCTTTAATGCGTATTACTGAACTCCACTGTCATGAAATTAGGTAAGTGCTCTTTAAGCACTGGGTTTGGTTGTTTGGGATTTTTAATATGAGAATTTACCTTTGCTGAAAAAGAAGCATTTATGAATGCTGTTGCATAATGCCTGCATCTATTTGAATGAATCTGATATTTACCACTTTCCTGGACTTTTTTGCTTTTATTTTACCTAAGGTTTACAAAGTTGCTAGGTTTGCTGGAATTCTAGTGAAGGTCTTAAATTTATTTAATAATGATTTGAAGATTAACACCCCCACCCCACCCCCTCCATGTTACAGCTGTATTTATTTTTAAAGAAGTATGATCTTCAAGGCAACTTTTGCAACAACCGACTCACTTGGGAGACTGATCCAAAGCTCTCTGAAATCAATGGAAAACCTCCAGCAGGTTTCTTGAGCTTTGGTATTCTCTTATGTTTGAGAGTGTGAGAATGAAGGCTTTTTTGGTTTTCACTGTTGCATTCGTAAATCTGAGTAAGAAAATTGGATTTATTACTTATAGAAGTGGATCTACAATAACAAAGGACCTGTAGTTCTCTGCTGTAAAGGATAGAGTTTGGCAAGATGTACAGCAGGTAACTCTTACAACATCAAAAATGTAGACAATCCGAATTAACTGCAACCAAATGTACCCTGGAACCAAAGCTGTAATTTATAATATAGTCAAGAATACATTGCAGGCTCCTCAATCGATAAACTGATGAGAAAAAGGTCTGCAATTAATTACAAATCAACTGGGTCAATATCCTGTAAATGAAAGATATGAAATTACTAACATTTGGATGAAACTTCTTTGCCAAATATGTCTATAAACCTCAAATAAAATATGATATTTATAAAAAGAATAAAAGCTCCTTTCACTGTCCAAAAGCAGCACCATGATTGTTTGATTTCCTTTTGCTCTGAGAATTCAATTGAACTGACTTTATTTCAACAAGTTTTTTTTCCTGTGTATAAAAGAATTGAAGTAATATTTTACCTTTAATTTGAGATCTTACAGTGAAGAATAAGATCTATAAATAGGATTCCCAGGGTGATGCTATCCATGACTTAATGGTCAAAAGATCTAAAATGATGAAATTCTGTGACCAGCTGATTCTCCTAGTAGATAGCAGAACCTGAAGCCATTCAAATCAGTGATCTTGGCATTCTAACATCTCATCCCATTTATAGAAACACTCCCAAAAAGGGCAGTGGGGAGTGAAGAGATGGGCTAGTACTGGCACTTGAAAGCAGCTCATCGCCTGCGTGGATCTCCAACTTCAAACAACTCTATGTCTTTATAACTTTCAAAATTTGGAGTGCTGCTTACCCGGAATCCTTCTCATCTGTCAGTGATGACTTTTTTTTTTATATGTATTTTATAACACTTCTGCTTTTTATTAAAAAGGCAGAGGACAGTCGTTTCCAAGGAGGAAATAATAGTATTAGACATGTGAATTTGCTTTTTTGTAGTCTTTTTTTTTATTATTCTTACCTTGCTTTATACTTATTACTGTCCTTTATGTGTGGGCAATGGAAATCAGAGGAATGTATTGTAGTTACATTCAACATCAGCAAGACTTTAACTGAACAATAACAATTCTTAAAAGGTAACACATTAATTGATATAGGAGAATTTTTTTCAAGCAGGCGGAAAAAATTCCCATAAAGACATTGACAATGCTTTACAAGTTAGTTTCCCCGTTCACCCCACCCCCATATCTTCACTGTAGAGGCTGCTGATTTTAATTTTTATCATCCTAGCATTTCACAGAGATGTTATTAGGCTTCCCAGGTTGTCTGAGGTTCCTAGGTTTCCTTGTTCACATTAAAGATACTTACCAGTACTGTTTGTTGTTGCTGAGAAGAGCAATTTTTTTTTTTTTTCAATATACAAACAAGGAAATCAAACTCTTCCCACACAATGTTCCTGGTTTCACCATGGAAGTCCAAACCACAGTAGCCATGGGAGTTGCTGAGACATAATGTGTGAACAGGGTCCTTGGTTTTTTTCTTCATCTTTCAGGGTAGAGCGAGGCTACACTTTTTTTTAAGACAGTGAAAGGAAATGTAGACAGAGAGAGAAAATCTGGAAGAGCATGTGCAAGTCAATGAGCACTGACCCACTGAAAAAAGGGTTTTTTCTCTACAAGAGGCAAATGTCTGGAGCAATCCTTAGCAGTAAATACAGGAATAAGGGTGTTTACTAAATTTTTTAGGCTTTCCAAAGTATTTGATGCTTAATTTTCCTTTGCCGCTGCCTTATTAATTTTTTTAAGGACTCCCTTTTCATTTAATGATAAAATACTTAAAAATCAATGTTTTTCATTTATGTTTAAATGCTAGTATTCATCATGTAGACTCCTGACTGCAGTTTAAAACACCAGAATGTTTGATACAAAAAATATACTAAGCCTTGACTCATTTATTATGTATTTCTTATATGTTGGGAATGATACATAGTAAAAAATTTAGTTAAGGTATGCATGATTTCAGAGAAAAATATGTCTGTCTGACAGCTTACATCATAAGAACTGACAAGGTGATATTTGACTACTATCACCATAGTTTCAATTGCAGCTCTAGCTTAGTGCTTTTTCTGTCTGACTTCAGGTGTGATGATACTTGCATTGAAGCCAAGAATTTTGCACCAGTGTTTGAGGGATATTGAGTTGTTGCTTTTGATGTATAGAATATCTTTCTCCTTTCCTCTCCTTTCTAGATTGTAGTGGTTAAGAGACGGTGTCCACACCTACCCTGGCCTTCAAACCCATGTGAGTTGTCCTGTGAGATGAGTAATGAAGGAAGCCTTCTTGGAGTGTTAGCTGCTCTGTGTGTTTCGTGAGATTTCTGTAAAACATCTTAAATCTGGACTGGGGGTTTCTTTTCAAGCAGCAAATTGCTGAGCTAGGGTAGCTCTGTTGAGGCGAGAAGTATTAAATCACCACCAACATCGCAAGTTTTTAGGTGGGAGAAGCAGAGTCTGTCTCCATGTGAAAGATGTCCTTTGCTCACAAAAGATTTTTTTTTTTTTACTTCAAACAAGAGTGGGATCTGTTTCCAGTCCTCTTTGCTTGCTCTTGTGCCACATTTTCCCTCAGCCTTTTTCAACACAATCTTGAGGTTTTTATAATGTGTCATAAAATGAAGATATGTTAGTGCATGGTAATATGTCCATTAGCCTAAAGGTGGAAAGTAAAAGAACAATAATGACTGTTCATGATTTCTTCAAAGAAAACATTTTTTTGAAGTGGAAAATATGTGTTATGATGGTTGTGTGTTATCACACACACAACTAGAATTTCTATATAATTTAATTATTTCATTGTATTATATATTTAACCAAGAAGTTCTTCTGCCATTTATTTTCACCTCCAGAATTTTAGTACTTCTCTTCTGGTCGTTTCATCTTTCTAGAGACTCAGTTCTGATTTGAGTTGCAGTGAGAGTGAGAAATATTAGTCACCCGACCTGGAAGAAGGATTTATTATACAAATGTCCAAGCATATGCTGTTTTTTGAAAGAAATAAAAATACAGAAAAATTAAAGAAATGATTAATGAATAAATGAATGAAGGATTCTATTTTAGTATAGGAAAATATTAACACAACACTGAAAAATATGTTATTGTTTTAGTCAAAATGTTAGTGGTGTCACTGGTGGCGACACAGACACCTGCAAAGTCCCAGAGAAAATGTCTGCATTTCCCATTTATAGAAATAGCACTGCAAAGCTCAGACTACTCCTATTTCAAACACATCCCACCTGCTCAGGAAGTTGCAGAGAGATTAGAAATGTCAATGAAATCTGGCTGGCAATAAATTCTGTTACAGTAACATTAGCTGATTTCCATTCACCCCGGAGTAGCACAATTCTTTTTTTTTTTTTTGCCTGCATTTTCCTCATTAGATATTGAAGTAAAATTTAAACACATGAAATCTGCATTTACTGTTAATACATTTTTTCATTAAGCTACAGAAACTAATTAGTACTGAAATCAGATTTCACATATAATTCGTGAAGTCTTTTGAAAAATCAAAACATAAAACACGCAACAACAAAACCCCCATCAAACAAAGCCTGCTAGCAGTTTTATATAGAGATATCTGCATTTTTAGTCAATTAAAGAGTGCTGCTTCCACCACAATGTTGTAGGCCACACTTAATTTCCTTTATGCTTTCTCTTCAGTTAATCATTGGATTTTCTAAGTAAAATGCATTATGACAATAATGAGGTTTCAATTGAAATGCATTCCTGAGTGTATCTAGTCAAGCAGCCTTCCTTCTTTGCATCCTTCTGATGTGGCTTTTTGGGGGAAAGTGAGGGTAACATCACAGTTTTTTTTCTATCTTTGTCATTGTTTATTCAATTATTCTATTAGGGACGGACTGTGAACCTTTTACAGTCATTAGCATGATCGGTCTATTGGCATTGATTGGTCTCATGGTGTAAGTGGGAGAAGAAAAGGGTCTTGGTACGACCTTTATAAGGAATTCGTAAGTGATGCAGCACCGATGAGTTGGGAGAGGGGAGGCATCTTGAAATATGAAGCTGGAAGTAATTTCTTGTCTTATCTTATATACTACTATTTCAAGAATTAGCAGTGGTCAATTATTTTTTAAAATAAAAGAGGAAAGAAAATACGTATCCTGGTACTACAGGCTTCTTGTACTTTTTTGTTTTGATGACTGAAATCCTGAGACATATTACAATATGTCCAGTTAATAGCTGAACAGATGCCAAAATAGAAAAACAGTCGAAGCAGCCTCATTGGGGTTATCCGTCATCACCCAGGCATGTGCTTCCATCTAAACTTCAAAGGTTATGTGATGTTTTCTTCTTCAAAATGGTGGGGTGGGGGGAGCCTGTAGTGTATATGGCCCCTCTTCCGTTGCATATTCATTACTTCTAGCCAGGGAGGTGACTTTTTTTTGCCAGTAATTAACATTAAGCAACAAGTAGTGCTCTGGACAGTAATGAGCCACTCTCGTAGAAACATCTGCTGCATGGGGAAGGCATGCAGTGAAGAGTGTGCCGTGTGTGCGCTGCTTATATCCGGTGGGCTTAGTTAAAATAAATAATGAGATAAGATTTCTTGCTTTGTTTTCCAAGTCTGCTGTTACTTTGTTCCATCACCTTGGTCAACTCGGATCAGTTTGGCTAGTTGTAAAAATGTATTCCATAATATTTACTTGATTTACTGTGATTAAATCCTCTGTTATTAGTTTAGGTCCCCTTTGTTCTACTTATTGTATACATTTCTAAGAAATCAAAGTCTATGCTTCAGGGAAGGCATTACCTTCATAAATAATGTAGGCAGAGGTAGCAAGAAATTCTAGAATCAATTAAGGGAAGCTGGGCAGTTGGGAACACAGCTAAATAGCAGAGCCATTTTTGCAAAGAAAGTTGGGAGGTGTTGAGTATTGAACCATTCATTATTATTCATTAATAAGTGTGTTATCTGCTCTTTCTGCTAAAGGGGCGAACTTGAATTTTTTGACAAGTTGTTAAAAGGATTTTCTGAAATCCTTGAAAGCTTCCAAAAAGAACTATGTAAACCATATATGTGTTTTATGTGAACTGTGCAAAGTAAATCGTATAAAGCCAGTATCTGGCAAGAGTGTGCTTTCTTAAACGTGTTTTATCAAATTGACACATGGAGAAATCTGTACTTTTAAAATTAAAACCATAGCAAATTTGTCATGAATTTTAATATCAGCAAACTTTTGCACTTTCCTCCTTGCATGTCTTCACATAATTCCTAGAATTGGCTTTAGCAGCTACGTTGATTTAGTTAAATGCTGTATCTGGAGTCAAATACTCCTGATTTAGCTTTTAAGTTAAAAATACACATGTTCATGACTCATACTCAAGTCAGCCTATAACAAAGCTCAGCTTTGTTGCTCAGCATTTATGAGACAGCGGGGTAACAACGTTATGCATGGGTTGCTTGAAACTAACTACAACAACGTATGCTGTATGGAGCACTCACCTGGATTTTTAGAAACTATTTTAGAGTTCTAACACAGTGTCTCTTTGGTATAAACTGCTACCAATAAAAAATAGAAATTAAGTGTGTCCCCAGCCTGCTTTGTGTTTCTGTGCCACAAAATTTTGAAATTATGCCAGATACAAGCAAAAGTGCTGCTGGCACTGGCTTGCTATGGTGAATGTGAAACATTAAAATATGATTTATGACAAATGGATGGAATTCAGTCCCACTCAGGAGAAGGCAAAGGAGGCAGAAATATGTATCATGGCTCTGGGACCTGACTTGTTTTCTTCAAACTTGATTCTCCTCTGCCTGAAATCTGCTAGACTTTAGGGAAGATCAATAGCATTTGATTGCCCTAGGAAGGAAGGAATTGTTCTAGATGGTGTTAAGTGGTAATTTGGTTTTGGTGCTGTTTTTCCTTCTCTCTTTTCCCATCTGCCAAATTCATTTTGCTTTGGCACTGTTTGGTCTGTGACCTTTTCATCTGACTTGTTTCTGGGATTTGTTACTTATTTGCCTTTGTTACCCTCGTTATCTAACCTGAGCATTTGCCACTGCTTACACATCCTTCTCGGGCAGTAGGAATCATCATCCAAATGTTGGAAAAAATGCTTGTCCAGCATTAGGAGCTAAGCATCTGTTAGTGTGTTAAAAGTAAACAGACTGAAAAGCTGGTCAACACCAGCTTTTTTCAGTTTTTTGAACATGGTTAAGTGGCAGCTTGGAGAGTCTTCATGTCACAGGGAGACATGGGAGAAAGAAGGAAGAGAAGCCTGTGGAGAGTTTCGCTTTACTGTCTGAAAAATCAGGCTCATTCTTATTCATTCCTGGCATCACTTTCATACTTCTTCCAAGTGTTTCTATTGCTGCCTCTCACCTTCCTCAGCTGTAAAATAGCAAAAGCATGTCCACCTAGCTGCTGCACAGGTGAGTGATTCATATTTTCAAATTCCATTCAACACATCAAGTATGAGGTATTATTGCTTATCTGTTACTGCTTATCTATTATTATCTTAGCAAGATTCCACTCTAGGCACTCATTTTAATTCCTCAATATATTTATTTCTCAAAAATGCTCTCTCCCTTGTAGCTTGGAAATGTGGATGGATCTGAATGACATACAAGCAAAATCTGATTTGAGATATACTGGTATGGATAGAAGATATATTGATATATCATTTTAATGCTATACTTACTGACAGGTGAAGTGAGAAGAGTTACGTCACTTATGCTGAAAACCCTTCAGAAAAAAATAAAAAAGTCTACCAATAGTGCTAGAAGTATCTTCTGATCACTTCATTCTAATCACATTTAAGTAACTTAGTATTTCTGTAGCTGGTACTTTGTGTTTTGTGATTGTGTTACAGTTGTGCGACAAAATTGGAAATAAATAAGTAATATATTTGGGGTGAATTTCATGTCATTAAGTTGAAGTGTATCATTTCCTTAAAAAACTTAACTTGGTGAGAGATTTAAACTGCGTGATAATTAATAGATACAAATTACCATAATCACATCAAGATAGAAATTACTGTAATCATGTCCGCTTAAATCTTTCAGTGATTATAATGCCATCATTTTGGTGTCATGTTTCTAAGAAGATATTAATTCCTTGTTGTGAGTGGTTTTTGAATTGGTATAACAGTGTATCTTAAAGGATGTTGCTCTTCGGGGGACACAAATACCACTTTTAGTGGACATAAAGAGTCATATAGGCAAGAGAAAGTTAGTGTAGGGATGTGTAAATCGGATAGCTGTGAGTCCATATTGACTTCACTACCACAGTGCCATGCCATCACTACCTCTTTTTTGAAAACAGTTGAGGGGATTGCACAGAGAAACTAGAATCCAAGGAGGTATCCAATGCCAGCATTGACTTCTCCCAATTTAAATGAAAGGAGGTGGAGGGAAGTGAAAAATTTTCAGAAGAAGAAATCTGATGTGTATAATACATGGAACGCCCTGAGGCAGTGTCATTACAAGGGTTTTAAGTCACTGTTTTCTCTGCTGCTGTATGAGAATCCTGGAATTTATCAGGGCACTGCACCCACACAACACAAAGGTCCCCTAGAGAAACATATGCCCATGCTACCGTGGATATTTAGAGTGACTTGAGAAAATCGTTGCGATAGTTAAAAGGCGCTGCTGTTTTCTACAAATCTAAGGGTGAGCTGCTATGTCACTTAGCTCTTGCTTTCTTCAAAATTAATATGGGCCTTTATAAGCCAAAACAGGGGAGAGGAGTGTGTTTTGTAACATTTTTCTGAGCGTCACTTTTCCCAGTGAGTAAAAGAAAAGGAACTGTTTTGCACTGGAAGCTTCTGCACTGTAGAGAAAGGACAGCATTCACAGGTTACAGATGTTTATTGTGTCAGTGTGTTTGGTTCCACCCCCCCTCCACCCCCACCCCCTCTCTTTTTGGGGATGTTTTTTAAAGAATAAGTGTGGTTTTGTTTTGCTTTTAAAAAAGTGCTTCCTAAGTCTAAACTGATTTTCGAACTTCTGATTTGCTTGGCTTCTTTCTTGATAGCATCTTTGAGTATCTATAATTTAAATAATTGTACTTTTGAGAAATGTATTGTCCAGTGAAATATTTTCTTTATTTCCTCTAAATGACTGGCCCTGTTCATTGAGAAGAGCTATGTAAATAAAGTTATTACCGGGGAGGAGAGTTAATAGCCTTTAATGGCTTAAATTCTGTGAACAATCACGCCCGTGAGAAACTCCTTACACGAATAGTCCTGGTACACTCAACAGGACTCTTCATGCAGTAAGATTACTCATACACGTAAGTGTTTGAGAGTGAAATATTAGTGTTCCTCTCCCACATTCCTCCTGTTCCTCCATGAAAGAAAGCCAACACATGGACATCAGAAAGCATTTTTAGTCTAATATGTCCCAAATAAGGATTTAATCTAGACTAAACAACTGTTTTGAATATTTGCTGTAACTATTAATTATTGAAAATGTTTTGAATTTTTCTATTCATTTACTACCTTTTAGTTTAAATCACCTGTTCAGTGTGTTCACTTGGTATTTAACATTTATAATATCTGTTTATTACCATTTAACAACCTCTATAGTTATTTGCATTTTACTTAAAGTGGATTTATTCCTTGAAAAAGGTTCCAGAACAACCGATTTACCAAAGAAGCAAAAATAGGCCAAACTTTTGTCCTGCTAACAAGGAGCTGCATATTCACTTAATTGCAAATGTGTATTCAAAGCATGTACAATAAGCTGTAGTACACTTTATCGAAGACATACTGTCTGTGAAAAGCTGTCATTGTCATACTTTATTTTCCTTAATCCTGGTGGTAATATAAAAACTGACTGCATTTCATTTAGGCTGATTGTGAGTCAACTCTATCTGATCTACAGCTGCTGAGAAAGTTACCTCATTCACACTACAATTAGGTCTCTGCAAAACCTTTCTCCTCTGGAAAGGGACACATGGATTCCTGGTTGATTTCCTGTGGTCACCAATGCAACTGAAGGACCCACCTGAATGACAGGTTCTTCCATTCATTTTGAATTTTTAATCATGTTTTAGCACTTGTCAGCTTCAAAGTACACACAGTTGGGAAATTAGTGTCACGTCATGTGATACATCAGTTTGATTTTTTTTTTTTTTTGCCTTCCATAGCTAAGGTTAACTGTCTGGACAGCTGTGAGTCAGGCCTTCAAGACACACTGCTTTATCTGATTGGTCTCAGTCTTGATCTGGTACATGAAAGGAAATGTGAGGAAGTTTCAAGCAGAGATCATTTTGCAAGTCCAGAGATGAGAGTAAGGTCAAATTTGCTTGCATTCTCACAGTATCCCATTACAAACATAAAACATAGTGCCATGCAGACCATATGAAGGTTAGTGTAGCAATGGGTTTCACCTTCAGGAGATTTATGTTGCTGGAGTATTTTTCATGTTCTGTTTACCAGCATCAAAGAGAAATACCACAGTAAAGAAAGAGCAGTTATATTTTTTAGAGGTGAGTCTTCCTTCTAGGGAACAAGCACATAATGACTTTATCTAAGTTTTAATGTTTGACTTGCACAGGTGTTGCCAACATCTCATGTGGCTGCAGGATAACATTAGCATTTAGTTAGGAGTAAGTTGTCATTATTCAGTTTATAATAATTTAGCCCATAAAGTTACTGTTTCCTGTAGGAAACTACAACTTCTTCCAGATATTCAGAACTGGAGGGGGTTACTGCAGGAATCGATGGGGTGGGAAAATAAACTGGGGTTTATAAAATTATTTTTTTAACAGTGTCCTTTATGGTTATTGTGAACGGTGTGTGAAACGTAAGATTTAGCCTGCAGGGTGGAAGGAGCGGTCTCTGCCCCATGAGGCTCACCAAAAACCCTTCCTGAGCTATAGATGAGCATTGCTTTACAAAGCCAATTCTACCTTCCAGCTGGAGAAACTTGTTTTTCAGCCTCAGGGCTGGCTCCTTGGTTTGTAAAAATTGCCTTGATTACACCAAGATCTTGGCAAGATTTCCTAATTATTCTTTTTTTTTTCCCCTGAAAATATTTACATCTTAAGTGTGTGCATTGTTATGCTTCAATGCTTTATGGCTGTATGTAATCAGTTTTTCTTCCAGGGGAATTGTTGGTTAGCTGTACATTTCAGTAAAACCACAATTTAAAATTTTGTTAGGTGTTGTAACATGCAGTAAATTCTGTGGTTAAAGGAAGAAGTATATTGAGCAAGACTCTATGCACTCCTCTGTTCAGTGGCTTAAAATGCTATTTTGTGTATGCTGGGCATGAGGAACAGGTATGCACTCTTGTGACTGTTGCCGTGTAATTGTTGTATTTCACAATATCTACCACAGAGAAGCAGAAGTTGGGAGGGTTTTTCTCTCCAAAAATACAAATGCAGAAGAGATAAGAGCAGATGCTGTCAATGGTTACATCTGAACAACTCCCATGAGGTCCATGGGTATTGGCATTTTTCCACTTTGTGTGTTCAGCTATGGATGGAGGCATCGTGCATGCAGTCATCAGAGGTGTTTACTGTGGTTCACACCCAGGAAAAGCACTTTTCCTTAAGCATTTTCACATTTTGAGTTTTTATGTATAGCTGCATTAAATGTTGGAATATAGATGATGCACGTTGTATGATGAAAAATCTTATTTGAGGTCTTCAGGTGTCTTCAGCTGCGATTTTAGAAAGTAATGTCATTATCCCTCAAACTAAAAATCCATGTGGTGAAATAAATCAGCTTTTCTTCGCAAAGATGTTTGCCATGAAATGCCATGAAAATATAAGATAATAAATTGGCTGTCATGCAAATTATTCTACCACTCTAGTCACGTAAATAACCGTAGTCAATGCATGATATAAATGGCCACAATAATGGACATCTTTTTGAATCCTTTTGGTAATTACAATGGTGCAAACTATAATGGAAAAGTGAAATCAAAGTTGAGTGTATGATGTGTTGCTAGACAAAACTTGAAAAGGTAGGGCACTGATCTGCTAGAAATTAGCTATGGTCTTACTTTATTGTAAATTTCTAAGTTTGCCAAGGTTTTAGTCCGCTTAGATGGTGATTCTTTTGCCTTCATAAAAGCATGTTTGATAATCAAAAGGGCACACACAGTCCTGGGATACTGTGGGCACTTGGATGGTTGTTAGGGAGAGCTGTGTACAAGTTGGAACTGTAATAAACCCTCCACACAAATTTCCCTTGTGCTCCGAAAGGAGCGGTATGTGTGAACGGATAATACAAATAGGAGCATGTTATGTCTTTGTGTCTCCCTTACCTCAATAAGAGCTAGGAGGATTTCCTGGGGAATAATAATCCATGCATATTCAGCTGTCCCACAGCAATCAATATAGAAGTGCCTTCCCATGAGGTGGCAGAGTCCTTTTGGAAAACTCAGGTATTAGGGCAATTCCTACATATCCTTTAGAAGCCTTTTCCTTTACAAATTCTGAGAGTCTCAAAATATTTATCTGCTTTTCTGTTCTGTCTTCATCTTTTTTTCATAATAACATCAAACTATGTTTAATTTCATGTGGCACTTTCTTCCAGGGAGAGTTGATCTCCATACAAATTTATCTGGATCAATTTCTGTCCAATCTGTTACTGCCTTGATAGGATAGAAATGGATGATATCAGTGAAGCTGGCATATTGCTCCTCACCCTTCCTGATGGTATATTCAATATTTGAAAATGCCAAAGGTCTAAATTTAAAGGAAGTTCTGTAAAATCATCATCCCCTTTCCAAGAAAAAGGGCGATTCCTCTAATATGTATCTCATTTCTCTAAAAGTCTTAGTTTGAAATTCCTTTTTGCTACTGTTTTTAATTTCTTCCCTTTAATTTCTAGGGCACGCTATATTCTCACAAAATACCCCCCAAGCTTTCAACCTTTCCTGATTATTTTGCAGGTTTTTATTTATTTTTATTTTATTTATAAAAGCCTTTTAGTGGACTTGTTTTTCTTTTCAAAGGCAGTGTCTTTCATTATTAACTTTCAGAGAGCAAATCAATCCCACTAAGCTGCCACAGTTTTTATGCTAATTATTTTTCCATTTCCTGTGAGTGTTTCTTATTCCACATCTGTACTAATATAATTTTGATCTTCTCCCTTTAAAAAATAATTTATGTCCCTTTACTTTCCAGCTTTATTAAGGCATTATTGACTCTCACCTTTGTGAATGTTTACCATACCCTTGAAGTTTTTAATGTGTGTGATAAACATGCACTCTTGCTGCTCTCATTAGCTGGCAATAGCCATAAATTGATTACTTTAGCTCCAATTCAGGTCTCAGTTCTCCTAAGATGCTGTCAAGAATCATCCTCTTGTAGCCAGCTGTACACCAGAGGAGCAAGGAGAACAGTTTCAACATTTTAAGAGCTGCACCTCCGTATAATCTCATTTAGAGTCAAGAATATCTCTTCCTTAAGTGTTTTCTTACTCTTTCTTGGCTAATGGAAAATCTTTGGATATTTCTGGTAATGTCAGCCCCCTTACACCCTCTATGCTGAAGCATCCAGACGTTCTAAGACAATGATGGTATGAGCCTGAACCATAACCATAGTTTTAGTAAATTTTTGTAGGTATTACTGTCTTTTTAGTTCTTTGTTCCAGATCATATTAGTAATCCCTGCTGTCAGACTCTCCTTTGTTGTCACATCTGTGACCGGGCGAGAAAAGAATAGTTGTCCAGTAACATAACATATTGCAGTGATATATGTTTGTGACGTTGCTCATTTTGAGGTGGGACTACAAGAAGAATCTGACAAGATACAGGTTGTTATTTTGAGCCTTGGATAAGAAAGTCATGCCTTCCATAAGGATGTGATGGACTATATGAAAAACAATATTGTTTGTGTTTGATAATCTGCATTTTTAGCTTATTCAGTCAACTCTGAGTTTGAAAAGCAAAGACAAAACCAAAAGCAGACAGTTTTGTAGAGAAATGATAGTCAATCTGTGATATTAATCAAGAAACATTCAGTGGTGGCATAAGTCAATTGAAAGGAGTTAAAAAAACATTCTGCCAAGGTCTTCCCTGCTAACAAAGTTTGTATTTTAGGAATTCTGTATGTTGTATTGTTGATGTGTAATTGATATTATACATACACACACACGTTGTCACCAGTTGAACAGCACAAGTTGTTTAGTTCTCCTGGCAAACCCCTTTTAGAGCATGTGCAACACCTTTTCCTTACTGCAAACCTCTAATTTAACCTTTTCATTCCTTTTGCTCCCAAGTTCACGTAGATTCCTTGTGTGCTGATATTCGCCCTAATGATGTGTAACTTATTCTAAGTTTTTAGAAGACTAATATTAGCATCTCCTCACAAGATCTGAGGAGATATCTGTCTGGGTAACAATGAGTTGGGAAGCTGATCTAAAATCTGAAGAGTAAGATTTGAAAGTCTGGGACCATGAGAGAGGTCAGAGCAGTATCAAGTCATCCCAGAAGATTTGACTTCTGCTGAATAAGACATGCTGGACTCAAATACATTGGAAAATTGTTTTTTAATAAAATTTTATAGGGTCAGTCTGTAGGAAGGCATGGTACTACATAGGCTGGTAGAGTCTCTCTCTGAATGTAGGCTGCCTCAGAAATCCAAATGTTTTGTTCCCTGTTTTTTAATTATTATTTTTTTGCATTCTACAATGTATGTATGTTCTGTAATGTATTAATTTGCTAAATTTACTCCCTAATTTACACATAAATGTGCCAGTCCCCTTCTGTTCCTGTCTATCTTAGAAGCAGCATGAGAAATTCATGTTTTTCCTCACTTTTCTGCAGAACACAATAACAATATTTTTTAAAGTAGGAAATAAACTCATGCTAGGGATCTTGCATTTTGACAGGTGACATTTAAAAAGCCAAAGACTGATGGCCTTCTGCACTCAAAGTTCCTCATTATTATACTGCAATTTGAATTACTCTCAGGTGGTTTGGAACATCCTTTTTTTAGGCATAAGCCAATTTTTTTCCTCATCTAGCTTACAGAGAAATATACACTAGACAATATAATATTTAATGCATAATTTTTCATTCGCTGTGAGATGTGTCTTGAATGTAGACGTGGTATGCATGTACACATATTGCAAGCTCACAGTAAGAATGAGGACTTTCAGGAGGGACGTTCATGTGTGTTTCGCATTCAGCAGGAAGGAATGGACATAAAGAGTTATAGATAAAACGCTTATCTTCTGTCTCTAAGGCATTTCTAACCAGTATGTACTCCTTTAGCAGCCTTGCATAGGACTGGCTTCTATGTGGGATAGGGATGAATCCTGGGGCTGGTCCTTAATGATAACATAAATGAATGTCCAGAAAACAATTCACTATGTTGTGTTCTAGGTCTTTGTTTCATCTCTGGAGGAAGATGGAGGAAATACATGCAGGAAATACCCACCAAAGGGGTATTTAATAAAAAGACAACATCTGACTTAAAGTCTCTGAACCAAAAACTGCTGGAAGCTGGGAGAGGACCTAGGAAACTATTGCTTACTCTCCTACTACAGTCGGCTGCATTTATCTTCTGTCACATAGGATTGTTTGTCTTAACCTTGTACAGCTGTTTTTATGTCTTGCACTCAGATTTCTCTGGATTTATTGATACATAGTGGATATTTACATGTCCATTTTAGCTAGTACCATGGTATAGTTCTTCCTAAATCCCCTGTAGAGTAAATGAGGAGGAAAATATTCCTGCAGGTGTTTCAGAGAAAAAGCCTAGCTTGGGTTCTCTTCTTCCAGGCAATCCTCTATCCACTGATAGCAGGGGGAGATAAAAAGCTGAGCTGGCTGACATAAGCCACATAGTATTGAGTGACTTCTTGTGACTCCAGCCTGTCCATCACCACCGAATATACCCCCTTAACACAGAACATGCATGATCTGTGGCAAGTCCTGTGTAATGAAAATTTTTCTTGTTCTGTATCAAAATACCACACAAACTTAACAGAGAATAGCAATCATAATGCAATCACTCTAGTTCATAGCTACAAGGAGAACAAGACACAATGAGACTTTTTGTTTAGTGCATGTGGCTTTTTATCGCTATTAAGCTGCAGTGTAAAATTCACTGTGTCTTCCAAGCCCCCAAGGGGCACCTCTTGACCCTTCTGACTGCATTGGGGGATGGGGCAGCTCAGCGTTGCTGTGAGTAGCTGTCATTCTGGTGGCATACCCTTTTGCTGCTGGCACAGTTGCAAATGGAGAGACCAATGGAGAAATGATGTGCAAAGATTTGTCCGTGCAGGGTGGGACAGAGAGAAAGACTTGTGGTAGGTGGGGTGAGGCTACCACAGTTTGGAGACTCTGCTGTAAATGTCAGTGACTGAACATGCTCCTTGAGCTGTGCTGGAGCTGCCTTGGCACCTAGTCCCATGTGCCACCAGCCCTGCCTGTGTTTTCTTACTTTGTGTGACAGAACCGAGCAGAATAACGAAAGCCGATTTCTAACACACTCCACAATTTTTTCCCCTTCTTTGTCTCTGATTATTCTGAACATAGCTTAAACCCTAGTGCCCTCTTCTGATCTTGGAATAGGTGTCAGCTCTCAGCACACCTGTGCCTGCAGCTCCAGCTCAGCAGACAGTGGGAGCCAATTGTTTGAAGTCAGGCAAGCATCTGGGGACACAGATATTTTAATTTGTAGTCAGCTTTAAAGCCTTCAACATTTGCTCTGGTCAGAAACAGGAACTTAGGCAGAAATTAGTCTGTCTTACTTGTAAAAAAACGTATTTTTTTTCCTCCCCTAGCAGAAGCTGTAGGCTTGATACGAAGTCCACTGAAGTAGAGGAATAAACCCTTATCAGCTCTGGCCCAGCCCTTAACACAGCAAGTTCTTTGGCCATTAGAGTCACTTAGGCTCAAAGAGGCATACTGTTACAAGACCTTCAAGGGAAAAATACTAATTAAGGGTAAGCTTGTAGAAAATGTTTCTTTTTTTTGACATATTTTACATATGAAATACTGGTAAGTGATAATTCTACAATTCTTTACTTGTGGGAGGCTTTTCAATGTTACTAAACCAAATTTAGTTGGTGCATGTAATGCATATTAGGTATATCTCTTTCACTCAGATAGCTACAGACTATATGAATAAGTTCATTCATCATTTATAGGCTGCTGCCTCTGGGATGGAAGGCAGCAGCTGTCAAGGAGCACACAGCAGTGCTGTACAGCAATCTCAAGGCACATTCAGAAACTGCATCCAGTTTGCATTGTAGGGGTGATTCCATGCAAGCAGAAGTGGAAACCTCTTCTTTAAAAAATGTGTGCTTGTTTTCTAAAATCGTATTAAAATAATGTTTTTTTACTGAGCACCATTTTACAAAATTCTAATAAAATGTTTGCCCTTATGGCACTTGATCTGTCCAAAGAATGCTAAATGTTGCTAAATCTTATAACACTAAATTTACTGCTAAATAAGGTTAGGAATTAATTTTCACAGTACAGGCTTTTCTAGACTGTGGCTGTTTGCTTATGTTTTAAGCAGCTAATGTTCTGCAAACTCAGAGTTGTGCAACTGCAAATAAACATTATCCACTGACAAAACTATTTGTTGATAATTTTAGATGGGAATTGTTGAGATACTGATGGGCAGATTAACACTAGTGGCCTCTCTAGCAAGAGGTTTATCAACACATTAAGCAACAAAAGGGATATTTATAGCATTTTCCTGGAATATGCTTTTTTCAGCTCTCTATTGCCATCTTGAGTCTCTTGCCTTCTTCAGCAGAAAATTCAAGTTGGGGTGTACCACATAAAGCGACAGAGCAAAAGTAGAGTTAAAGTCCTGATGACAAGGACCCTGTCTGGTCATCAGGTCTATGACATCAGGTATAAGAGAAACAATATTATTTATTTTAGTTGAGATTATATATGTTGTGACAAACTATAGCCAGTTGTGTAATACAGGGCAGTGTGATGTCAGTGGAAATGTGTTGTAAGGGGTGGCAGAAATAAGGTTCTGGAAAGCATCTGAGCTCAGGCCCAATGTGGAATTCTTGGATATATCATGCAGATACCACTGTCCATGTTGGTCAAAGGAACTAATAAGAATTTAGAGTATATTTGCAGGGGGACAGAGAAATACTGAAAACATTATCCCTACCTCTTATGCAGAATTTTTTATACAGTTCTTTGTTCTATAATTGCCCTTCAGAAATTTTTCAGCTTCCTCTAAAAATGAATAAGGTAGGGCAGATGAGGTATTGTGCTTCCTATGATCCTAACTGCATACTGAAGAAATTCTACGTATTTCAAAGTCCCGTGGGATAGATGGCATAAAAAGTAGAAGTCTGAAGTCTTCCTATGTGTGCATTTCTCTAACCGCTCTTGTTTTCTACTTTGTAGAGTTAAGACTTCTTTTTATAACTTTTATAAGTTTTTGTTCTTATTCCCTGTTCTCTCCCATTGCCTTATTTCATACTTGGTGACAGTATTTTCAGCCAGTATTCAAACCTCAGTATTTATGAGTAACCAGTGTCACAGGCAGCAGGAATATGAATGTGAGATCATTGTTACTAATTGAATAATTGGTGGGGGATCTGTTTCCCTCTGCTGAGTGCTTGACACATACTAAAAATAAGCTGCTAAAGTTTGACTCTGATAAAATCTACTATTAGTAGCCCATTTTAGAGTCTTGAGTGTATTTGGGCACAATATTAGCAATACAAAGTACTTCTCTCTCCCAAACAGAGGACACAGTTTTAAGGTGCCACTTTCACTCCTTTCTAATAAATCCCATAGTAGCAGCTGCCATAAACAGTTTAAACTGTGCTAGCACAGGGCAAAATTAAACCCTGGTGAAAACAGCCTGAGCTGGATTTTCCACCCCACTTTCTGCTGCTGCTTTACTGCAGCAGATATTGGTGGTGTCTCTTCAGCATCTTGACCTGGGAGTTTCGTCAGCGTGGGCCAAGCCAGTACAACCAGCTTCCAGACCCTCCTGACTGGTGCAGGTGCTACGCTGTGGTGAGATACAGAGGTGTCATTGATTAAATAAATTAATGCATGTAAAACTTTGAAAGTGTTAGACCCCAGGACAATTACTCTATAGAAGAACTGGTACAAAGGGAAAACATGTGTTTTGTGCCTGCCAAAGCTGAGCAAATAGGTGTCTCCCCAATCCTCTGGAAACCTAAAGTCACTACCTTTTTGTGGTTGTGTACTCATTTCAGTACCTGTGATACCATCCTAGGATTTGAGGGGTTCTTCAGAAACTGGTTATGTGTCAACCTTAGTATTTCTTCAAACGAATGGCCTAATTTATTGGATTCTGTGTCCTGTAACCTGACTGCTGGCAGTGGTCTTCCAGGTTAGACACACCCATCTCAGGCCCGCAGAATTCATAGAGCTGATTACTTTTAATACAATTTGTGGGAAAAATCTTCGGATGGTATATATTTGCATTTGATGTCACCACACTGCTGTAGTGCTGCCTTCAATGCTTCTTTTCATGTATTTCCTGCAAGTGTCACATTAACTGATCACGGGATTCTTGGAAAAACAACAGGAAATGATATAATGGTACCATTTCTGTGTGTTGACTTTTCCACAGACTTGCTAGTCTCTGAGCCTAAAAAATTGTGGGTAAAATAAAGATATTTGATCTTACTCTCTTTTCTTGATTGTTGTTTGCATGCTAGAAGCCCTGACCTTCTGCTGTTTTATTATGAGGAAAAAAAAAGGGAAAAAAAGGAAAAGAACTAATTACAGAGATTACTGTGGTTTTGATTATAGGGATGGTTGTTTAATTTAGTTGCTTTACATTCCTAAGTGATTATTAGCAGGAATCATATGGACACACTCTATTATCTGTGAGTAAGTTACAGCTTATGGTGAGATGCAGCAGAAATGTCTGTATAATAGAACTGTAGCTCAGCTATAAAATTTACAGGACATGGAATAAGCAATAGCCTTTTCAGTCTACCTTGGATAATTCAAACCAGAAAAGATAATGTATAAAAATGGAGGAAAACTATGCGTTGTTCCTTGGTAGCCTTACAGGGGTCATAAACGGTGGGAGGACAAGACAAACATTTCAGTGAAAAATTGTAGAAAGTCACCTGATCGCAATATCAGAGAACCAGGAATAGCTGGAAGATCTGTGCTTTTGGCCATGTTTAAGGGCATCTCAAAGTGCTTCTTGGAAGATTTGGAATATTTGTAGCTGAGAATTCAAAACCCTTATCTCTTTGTTGGCCTGAAAATAGCTTTGCTTTTGAAGATAGGATGACTCTTTCTGGTTTATTGTGGTGAATTTACCAAATAACTTTTCTGTATTTATGGGTTTAGTTTTCATCTGAGGGATAATTTATCCCCTAGATGCTATCAGATCGTTTGGAGCCTTCCAGCCTCATTTGGATAATTCCTTTAGTAAATCCCTCCCTCATCCGGGATGATGCCTCAATAAATTCCCCAGGCCAAGTTGGGTTTTCACCACATTCCTTTAAAGTCGCATCACTGGATGAGACCCAATAGATGTCTTAGTCTAGCCAAGTGTTGGGGTGGTGAAACTGCATCCTTGCCAGCCAGGCAAAGTGTTGGTCTCTTCACTTGTGTCACGCTGTTGACAGTGGCTTGCCAGGAACTGTTGGTGATGCTCCTACCTTGTGCATTCCTCATATATGTTACTGCAGAAAGTATGAATACATTTTTAAACTGGTAGTCACAAACCCAAGGAAACTAAAAGAGCAGTCTACCTTCTCTCAGACCTGCAGTGAAGCCCTTTACTGTGTTAAAATAACTCTGGTGCCAGGAACAGTCTAATCTTACCAAGATGAGGTCAAAAAGTGCTATTTTACCCTAAGGCAGGATATTTTACTCAAGCAGTAGATGAAATTAATCTCTCCTGATCTCTCCATTGCAAGTACTGGATGGTTTCCAAGACTCAAGCAGGCCTGTGTAGCATTATCTTGAGTACTTCAGGATTCCTGTGGTCTGAAAAAAGACGTATCCTATAAATGCTGCTTTAGTTCTTCATTCATGGGGCTGGCAGCTCTGTAATGAGGCAGAGGACAAAACGCAGTGGCAGACCTTTGTGGCTGCATTTTCTAAGTCTTTCAGAAGGACTCAAACCAAGTGCAGTTACTCTGGTTATAGCTCATCAGCCCCAGACTTTATCCTCTCTAGAACAGAGACACTGACAGTTGTCCAAAATCATTACTTTCATGATGATCTAAAAAAAAAACCCAAGCAAATAAAAAAACATCTACAAAGTGACCAACCCCCCCC
>VXBJ01001286.1:70017-124684 GCA_013400055.1 Nycticryphes semicollaris | reverse complement strand
TTTTTTTTTTTTTTTATTTCCTCAAGAATTGTCCTGTTGATGTGACTGATTATGTAAAGGTCATCCTGCATTATGGGTATTTTGCATATAATGTAGTAACAGTAACAGTGGGGTCACAATTCACTGCAGAATTTATCCCCAGCTTTGACTTTTTTTATAATTTCAGTTGTAGGATGTTTTGTCATTCATATATTTTGAGGGGAAACTGATGTTGTTCAGACGTTTTAGCTATTTAATGACTGTCATTGGTATAATATATCATTGCCTTGTTAGGTTGATCTTTATCATCTGAAATGATAAAAATTAAAGACATCTTGGGGTTTTTGAGAACATTTTAACTCCACAGGCATGAGATTCTTGGAACCACTGTGATTCCTGAGGTTTCTACTTCACAATTAATTGAAATGGGATATGAATTTGTATTTTTCTGAATGAGAATAGCCCTTCTTTAGCATTTATTTTAAGACAGACAACACGCAAAATGAATTCTGAGTAAAACTGACATCAGCTTACTGTAGCAATGTATTGAAGAGAAAGCTTACTGAAAAATCTTTAATTTTTTCCCCACCAGTAGAAAAGCACTCTATTATTGTGCTATGTAAGTTATTTTCTTCCTACTGCTTAGGAGTTTAAACGGTTTGGAAAATCTGCAAATGAAAACAAAAAGTATTGGAAAGTTCTACTGTATTTATTGAAAAGAATATCAATCTTTAGTTGCTCACTTAAATGTTTTGTCACAGCAGATTTTTGTAGCCATCTCATACTGCTACCAAAACTGTTTGATTCACCGGAGGATGCATCAAACCAATGTATGTTGTCATAATTGAATGAAGAAAAATTGAACCTCTTTCCAACAATGCTTACTCGTTGGGTCATGCAAAATTGTGCTTTGGGATAAGCCTTTACAGTGAAAACTGGCCATTCTTTAAGTAGTCGTAATGTTCTGAACATTGTTGCTAAAACTTTGTTTGGATTTCTTTGCTTTCTGTTAGACTATATGAAAAGTCAGGTGATAAGTTTTCAGAGCACGAACCATCATCCCACTCTATTGTTTTAATCAGTGTGAAAGGAATGATTTGATTCACTATACAAGTGCATTTCTCAGTATGCTCATTTGAATAGGCTGAGTATCGTATTTTCTGAATTTACCTGCTTCTCATTAGGAACACATTTGGCCACAGTTCAGAGGCTGTTGTGTCCTAAATTTCAAGCAGGGATTAGCACAGTGCTAAGAGATGCAGAACAATTCTATGCAGTGGAATTTTGCACACACTGGGGAGAGAACAAGTAGGGCTGACTGTTTGTAAGCTTAGGGTTGTGTGTATTCATCCCCACCTGCACACATAAAGATCAGATTTTCACTGGTTAATGCAACTTATTTAGCAGGGTTTATTTACCAGAAATAAAGTGCGTGTAATGAGAAGTCAGTTTATCATGTAATTAACTTGATCTTGCACTGTTTTAGTTCTTAGAGAGATCTTCATGAGCTAGGTGAATAATTGTACGTACTTTCAATGTAGTGGCAGTATTGTGAATGGATTCATGTATGTTCCCTGGAATGAAACATGGTTTTCTGAGAATTTACCACCAGGCAAAAGTCAGCAAAGGTGGGATTAATTTCTAGAGCTATCACAGATTTCTTCAGCACAGATCTGCACATTTAATCTATAAATTGAGTATTAGTTTTGTAAGGATTTCTTCCCTGCGCCAAATTAAATGCCTGAAAAACATTACTCAGCTTTCTTATCTAACAGTAAATAACCTTTATTTATGGAAAATTTGGATATTACTAATTTCTACAGCATTATTGATACAACTAAATATTTATTTGCTCACGCTTATTTCTAATAAACAAAGGGGTTCATTCTTTTTAGATGCCTAAAATTTGATTATGTTTTAATTTGCACCTGCCATGAAGTTAGTACCAAGAAAGAGGTTTCTAATAAGTCTCAAAGCATAACGAGTCTTAATTTCACTACTAATGGCAGCGCTTGGTCATGAGATAATGTTTTGTTTCCTGTTGGGCTATTCTTGGACTTAGAAAACTGAGCTTCCCAGACATCCCCAGAAATAAGCTTATTCCCAAAAAGAAAAACTGACAACAAGAATTATTAATGTCCTCAAAACCTAACTCCTAATCTGCAAGAAAAATAGATACAGTTCAACTATCTGCAGTAGTGTCAGTAGAGGTACATAGGTACCATAAGGTACAGAGTATCTGGAGTCAAGAAGAAAAGATAAGGAAATAATTAAAAGTTATCCTATAGGCAATACAATACTTTGTGACAGCTACAGTGTTTAGGAAAGTATATACAGACTAAACATAGTTTTGATATCACCCCAGGACACTTACAAGAGAAATTATATAATGTTAACAGAACTCCTTCAGCTGTGATGGTTTCTGAAAGCACACTTTCAGAAGTGCCTGGTTTGATCCCCTCTTGGAGAACCACACCTTTGTGTTCCAGGATGATGTACTTGTTGCTCGGCTCTTTTTTTTTTCTAGTTATGCAGTGAGACTTGACTGATAAACAGCAAATGCCATATGCCTCCTCCTCACCCTGTAACCAGAAGTTTGGGGTTAAAAGCAGTAGAGAAGAATGGGAGAGGAGTAAATGAGAGCACAAGAAATTTGGCAGCATCAGAAATCCTTACGTACAGTGAAGTGCTAAATGATGCGTTAAGGTGAACTATCTTAATTATAAATTACATGTGGTAAATTACAAGATAAAAGTATTTTAGAAACTACATCCATCTCATAATGGTATGTTATATTATCCTGAAATGACCCTGGGCAGCCAAATATTCTTGCTGTCTGTCCTTGGCTCCTTTTGCATTATACAGGTTCCTAAGCCAAATTTGCTAAGTTAAGCATCTGAGCTGTAAATAAAGATGCCCAAAGCCTACTGTGCTTTCCCTGTTCTAAGAGTCCCTTCACAGTATGGCCCCAATTCAACTAAGTACTTAATATGTACTTAAATCCCACTTAAATCAATGGGATTTAAACATTTGCTTAAACGCTTTGCTAAATCACAGCCTATTAAACTGCCTGTGTCGGAGATCAAATTGTAATTTATATTGCTCTGATTTCTTTCTGGTGTTATACATGAGACCCTAAACTACACTCCATTGCAGTCTTGCTTGAATCAAAGCTGGAAGTGTTTAGAGGGAATGTGTGCAAGACCTGTATTCATCATGTGTAAGAAACAGCTTTCAATTATTTTGGCCATCAGTTATTGTTAAGTTGTGTTCCTGAAAAAGCAAAGTCAAATAAGCTCAGTTAAGAGATTGAATGCTTTTCAAGCACCAGCATTTTGAAGATTAGTGACATGAGATTTTTTTTCTCAGTAACGATTGAAACTCCTGGTGAATGTGGGAACATACAGTTTTACAGAATGTAGATACATTAAAATATTTGAGAAGGAAGAAAGGAGGTTTTTCTTATTTGTCTGATTTTTTGGTGATCTTGACTTTCTATTTTTTTTTCACAAATGCAACTAGGATTGACAAGGAAAACAGCTTTTTGTAGCAGAGAAGGCAGCAAGTTGTCAAAAGGGCCATCAAGACTCCCCAAGTAATTTGATGCATAGGGAAAAATATGTAAAAAATATTGCAACTGTATATACTAAAGATTTCTTAGAAGTCACGTTGTGCTACGCTGGGGATGCCCAAAGAGGTTACTCTGGCCTTATCACTGTTTTTTTGGAAAAGAGTGAGGGCGGATGGTGGGAAAGTGGGGACTCTTCCTGACTTCTATAATGTAAGCTCTCTACTTGAAGTGGAAGTCAGCCAAAAGACAGCTCATAAGCCAAGAAAGCCCAAGTTAAGAGATGAGTGGAAAATACCAGATACCTAAATTTGTCTTGCATTTTCTCAAAGCTGCTAATACTGCTTTCCTGCTTAATTAGTGAAATAATGGATGGACTGTTCTTCTCTTTCATATACAGCTATTTCTTGGATCCTGTAAGAATGAGTTAGCCACCTCTAGGGCACTGCTGTCCATGTAGGAGGAAGAGGTAGATTTTTTTTTTAAACAGCATTGGCAGGAGAGAATAACTGTTGAGCTCCTCACCCACAACACAGCTGCCCTACCAGAATTGCCTCAAGATTGGGATTCCTGAGACAGCTTGTTGTCTGCAAGTTAGTTTAGGTTTCTATCCTGGGAAGAAATTTCTCTTAACGGATAAGTTTTCCCAACAAGAAAAGATTTATTTCTAGTCAAAGTGTTCTGTCTTTTGTTCACCACTTAGTTTTCTTTTAAGCTGCTAGGCTTTTCCCAAGAGATCTCAGCATTTTGTCTATAGCCTCAGGGGTGTGGATGGACAAATAAGTCTATCTCTCTTGGATATGAAGTGACCTTTCTGTAAGCAATGTTTTTTCCATGGGCATCTATAAGCATTCCTCAGCTTTTCTGAGCCTCCTGAAAGGTGAAAATAAGTGAAACGTGGATTAAGGTGGTTTAAACATGCAGACTGATAAAAACATAGAGAAAGGCATTTGTAGTAAAGAAAAGGTGAGCCTCTCAACTGAGAAAAACTGTGGTATTGATCGAATACAGAATAATGAGAGTAAAAAAGCAAACAGGTTCTGGAGAGAGGAGTAGGTGGGATCAATAAAACCACCAATATTAGATATCATAAAATCATCTAAGATATACTTATTCTTTATGTTATTTGTTTTGCTGCATAATTATGTCCACAGCACTTGATTAGTCTATTGAATATAACCAGTATGACCTTTTCAGATACCAGATGTAAGTGGTCTGAGCATATATAATTTCATACTAAATTTAACATTCTATTTGTTTCCATAATTTTATAAGATATACATAGATATTCATCTGTATGTAACATAGGAAAATGAAATACAGGTAAGATAAAGCTAATGTTTATATTCAGAATATAATTTAATAATTTATTACTAACACTTCTTTCCAAATGATGCATGAATTTTAATCTTACTCCAGGATGTAAAATACCACTTTTTAAAATATCTTAGAATATTGCAGTGCACTTTGTTTCACCTCAAAAGGCTGATTTGTGAATTGTACATTAAATAATTCCCTGTTTTCATGCTGTTCTTTGAGGATTTAAAGTCTCCCCAGATACTTACTATTACTACCCATTCTTTTCTCACAACTATGAAGTGTAGCTATAAAAAGATGCTCCCTCCCATTTTCACGTTCTTTATTAGATACTGAATTAAATTAGAAGGGAAAATGGACAAGAAATTAAATTGCAATTATTCTTTTCGTCAAACAATCATAACTTGATTTAATTTCAAATAAAGCATTAATAAAGTATAAATTATTCTTGGCGGGAAATTCCATTAATGGAACTGTTTCCCAGGGAAACAGAAACAAAGTGATTAACTGTCCTTTCTGCTTTATTAATGAGATATTTCTACAGCAAATCATTTTGCCTAGTTTAGTATTTCTCTTGTGTGTTCATACACAGGTCTATGACCTCAACCTATGCATGGTATGTTCTTGACCTTGTTTTTAGGGTGTCTTAACTCTCTTTTAATTCTCACAACACTTAGAAGTTGTAAATTTCAAGCAGCTACAACACAATCTTCTTCAGACTCTACAGTAAGAAATGGGGAAAAGGTTATATGTATGTCTAGTTTCAGTGACATGATGCCTGAAAGTATTTTTAAAAAAAACAAATGAGAAATATGTCCAAATACAAATTCTCAAGAAAAGTTCAGAGTTTCAAAATTAGATAATTTTAATGTTACTCTTACGGTAATTTTCAGTTAGAAAATTCAACTCCAGAAATGTCTTCCTAACTAAATGAGGTTTCTGCGATGTTGAAATTAATCAATCAACTCTCCAATAAGATCCAAGCCTCAAATCCACAAGCATGAAACAACAGCTAGTAATGGCTATATACATTGATTTCAGAAGGTTAAATGTGCACATTCAGGGCTTGGAGAACAAAGTCTCTAATGCCTTATCCAAACAGATGTTTGTGTGACTCACATTACTTTGTGTACACTGTAATCATGAAAATTAAGGGACTGCGTTTAGATGAGAACATGAAGTTTGATTCATGTTGGAAAGCTGGATCCAAGGGGTTTTCTTCTGATGAACGAGGTCCGTGGAAGTCTGACACTGAATCATTTTGTTCACTGCTGGGGCAGGAAGAGGGATATTATCCGGTTTTAGGATAAAAACAAAGGTATCAAGTATGTGTGTGAGGGCAGATTTTTTTGGCTGGTGGTTGGGCACATTTAAAGGATAACAATGGGGTTTCTCATTAGACCTAGATGAAATTCAAAGTTGGTAACAGTAGCTGGCTTCCATGCTAAGGTTGTGGCTGAGATTGGCATATATGCTTTGACTATACTTTAGAAGAATCAGTCTGAAAAATGGGTGTATGGTAAGAAGCAGATGTAAATCTGTCGGTAATCATGCCTAAAACCTGACTGGGTAGAAATAGGTAGGCTTTGGTTTACTGTTTAGCCAAAAAAATTCTTTAATATAGGCATATCAAATGGATTTGAATAAATTTAAGCAATCCAAATGGCAGAGAAAACTGATAATAGCTAGGTTTCAACAAGAAGAGGGACAGAGATGCATTTTGGAGAAGTCTTCTGTAGGTTTCCTCTGTGGGACTTTCCAAATTAAGCCAGTAATTAGATACAGGCTAAAAAAAGGGACCCTGGGCTGTGTTCACATTTAATATCTGGCACAGAAGAGGTTCACAGGCTAAAATCAATGTTATGTTCTTCAGACTTCAGAAAATTTCATTTAGGGTAAGGGCATGTAGATCTCCCTGGACAAAAGTTTTGCATTGCCTATGTTATAACCATTTCAGGTAGGATGAGGTAGAATTTGGATTGCAGCTGTTTGCAGTAAAAAAGAGGGAGTAGGAGTCCTTGGGTTAGATATCTGTTTAGGTGGTGTTGATCTTTCTTGTCAGGGCAAGTTTTCCAGGGCTAGGTGACTGCTCAGGCTTTTCCTACTCAGGCCTGTGTTTGGATTTGTGCATATGTTTGGTTGTTGAATTAAAGTGTAGGACCTACAAAATTAAAAGGGATAGGTGATATCGTGACCAGGCACCGTGAACAGTAATAAAAACAGTTGAATGACAGACAAATGAAAGGTTTGGCAATCAGCATAATCAGCACAAAAAGCCTAACTGCAGAAGGCAGAAATATAGTGGCTTCAAAAGATCTTCCATAAACCCATTTATTTAAAGAAAAAAAAATCTGATGCTGATGATTTGAATCATGTGCAGCACATAACCAAAAACTGAATGAAGAAGACAAACAGAAAGGAAAAAAAAAAAAAACAACTCAAAAAAAAAGTTATTTTTTAATATTTTTTTCCCATCTTTTTCTTCCTTTGCATTTGGATTTGCATTTTTGAAAGAAGCAACTTTTTGGAGTGTCCACGTGTGCTGAAAATGCTTTGAGCCCGCTGAGCTCTCATGTCGCAGTCTCTGCAGCCACCTCGCGGGGAGGCTGCACCTCTTCACTGAGCCAGGGACAGAGAGGGACACTCCTGCGGTGTGTGTTAGTGAATGGTGACCGCAGATACTAGTAGACAATTCCTCCTCCGTGTTTAAATGGCGTTTTTTTCAATTTCCTAATCACCACGAACTTATAAAAGTATGTATACAGCATTATTTGGGGCACTGACTGTAGAGAAGCTGAAGGTCCCTTTCATGCTGAAGTTAAATCTATGGTGTTATGGCACGGCAATCATCAGTGTTGCTGCTGACTTCCCTGAGGAGCCTTGGTAGGGTTAGCTGTGCCTTACAGCGGTGCTGAAAGGCTGAACAGTCCATTTCTGTTTCCTCCTTCCATCGACTTAGATGCCTTCTTTTTTTTCCCATTCTCTCTGATTATACCCTTGGTGTTCCCATCCTGCCAACTCAACCATGCAAATTCGACTTGGGGACAGTATTTCCTTTCTTTTCATAACTGCTTTACTGTCTTCCTCTCTATGTCTTCTTGGCAGTTCTTTGCTCTGTGAACCAGTGAAACAAAGGATGCTCACTTCACTAGAAATTGCAATCATTTTACTGAGGGTTTTGTGGATTCAGCTTATAGGAAGGCAGAGACCAAGCAAGCTTCCTTCAGAAACAGATTATTCCTGATGGGATCAAGTGATGGAGGTACAAGGTTACTCGGTTCATGAATTCTTCTCCAAGGACTCTTAATGCCTTTTGATGATACTTGTCCCTATGTCCTGCTGCTATACTGCTGCCAGAAATCAGCTTTTTGCCATAGCATGTGCTGTTACATGTTCCAGTGATTTCCCTTCTGCTTCCAGTGCTTCATCGGCAGTTTGGGTCAGAAAGGCAGTCAAAGGCTATTAACCCAGCCAGGTAGAAATATATTCATAACACTGAATATAATTTTTCTTTTAGTTACTTAGGGGAACTTCCTGAAGGCCTCTAGCAATCTGGCCTACCACCACTATCCCTTCCCCGTGTGAGTTGGCCTTGTTTAACCATCCACTTGTCCACAGGAGGATTCCAGTCCTCAAGTTTGTCTCCTAGTGACTTTATTTCCTTGATATGGAGGTAGTGAGGAAATGGTTTCTTGGTGATGGCTTGTGCCTTTTTTCTACATATATACCCGGTTTCTTATGAGTTAATTTCTGAACTGGAAAGCAATAATCTTGGAAACCAAGATTATCTGTGCACTGTTTTTGGAGGCCATGGCAAAAGGCTGTCATGAGAAGCTTAGGTCCAAAGCTTTCTGAAGGGCTGAGTAGTTAGAGGGCCTATGGCCCCTGTGTCCTGGCTTTGGTCCACCACTTAAGGTAGCTCTGTCGAGTGTGCTTCAGAAATGTCCACACAGAAAAGAACTAAAAAAAAAAAAAAGAAAAATAATAAAGTGTTTTTCTTGTTGTTTGATCAGGAACTGCAATTTATTGTAGCACTCATTTTAAATGCTCAGAGACTATTATCCTCAACAGATGATCTTGCAATGAAAAGGATTAAACAGCCGAACCACCTACGTTTGGGTAAAAATGCAATATAAAAATTGATTAAGCAGTTGTCAACCAGATCTGAGATGTGGGATGAGATGTGAGAGCTAAATCAAAGTGTAATTACCAAGAGTGTAATAATTATTGACGTGCCTATCTGGGTTTTGAAAAATGTTTGTTACTAAAAGAAAATCTCAAACATCTCAGTGTTTCCCCCATAAGTTCTGTTCCTAGGTGTATCTCTCAAATTTGTCCTAACCTGATAATTCATCTGCATATGTCACTCCTGTTATTTGCTGAAACGTGGATGGGTCATGAACTGTCAGTGAAACTCATTGCTAATTGATCTTTTAGATATCCTGAGATCTGAATGTTGGGCACATTTAGAGATGAAATGCTGTTTATCATACCAGTCTCACAGAGCAATTCCTTTAGGGTTGGTTTGGGTATGGTATGAGTCATAGTGTCCTGAATAACTGAGCTCCAGCATTGGGTCTGATGCAACCTGTTTCCTTCCAATTATTCTTGCCATGGCCTGGTAATGCGTCTGTAGCTGATGCATTGCTACATTTCCCATGTCTACAAAATTGTACCTTGTGGATGTTTCCTCTAAATCAGGAGACAAACCCTTCAGGCATTGCTTTTATGCCTTTTCTCCCCATTACAGAACTTCCTGCTAGGTGCTGCACTGGCCAGAGTGAGAATATTACCATCAGGACAGGGTGCAGGAGCATTTTCAACTTCTAAAATGGAAATTTGCGATCCAGTGACTTGAACCTTTCAGGTATTCTTGGTTTCTAACTGATTTTTAACAAATCACATTAACATTAAATGTTCCAGGAAATTAGTGCATGTCATCTCAAATGACAGAATCTTGTTTAGCTACACTCATCTCAGATTCCAGTTGTTTTGTCTCTGTGTATGTCTGTGGATTTATTCTGTTGCTTTTTTACCCTCAGAAAAGTGCAAGTTCCTAATCTCAGTGATCTGGTTTCTTCATATTAGGTCATGTTACAAATTCTAAATCAGATTACAACAAAATCAGATTAGTTTCTTGCTCTTAAACAGAAGAGCTTAAATGTCTGAGCCTGGTACTTAAAAATTTATATTTTACAGAATTTGTCAGAATTTGGGTGTGCAGGAGGAGCAGAGCACTCAGTATGGGATGCATCACCTGCTTAATTTTATTTCAAGGAGACTTTCTGTAGTAAGTAAACAGTGGATTAAACTAATAGCCTGAGAAATTAGTTTTCAGAGGAATGCTCTGGCCGTTGAAACGTTGCTGCTCTTCCCACTGCAAGATTCATTTATTCTTCAAAAACTCCTGTGAATGTAACATATCACGTGGTCAACACTCCAAACTTGTTTTATGATCTGGCACTTAAAAAATATTGATTTTATTATTCATTATTACAAGAGGAAAGAAATTGTTCTGTGACAGACAATGGAGTTACATTTCCAGGAAACATATTACTCCTCTGAATCAGACATCTCTCTTCTGTATCAAAAGCATCTAATTAATTATGAGAGCTTTACCTTTCAGCTGACAATGAAGTTTCTGTAAACATATGAATTTGCTCTAGGTCAGAGGGTGTGGGACCAGACTTTGAAGACAGTGATATTGCATTCCCACATTTTCAGCTGTTGTATGATGGGCAACCAACTGAAGGTGGAGCCTTCATCCTATAGAAACAATATTTTCAAGGTCTTTAGAACTGGAATCCTCGGCATTTTCAAAGCCCTGGAAAAACTACTGAAAACCATCAGAGCATAAGTATCCCTTCATTTAGGTTTCCTGTTGATAAACATTAATGACAGTAATAGTTATTTTTCTAGTCATCTGCAGATATTAAGCAATCACTCTGGCATTGAATATTTATGCTTAAAAAATTCACCAAAGACTTAGCAAAAAGAATACAGTTAAAACAATCTATTCTTAATGTTTCTGACATGTAAAGAAAAAACCCAACCCTAAACGAGAAAGTGATACAGCCCATATATATCAGAGAAAGAAAGGATAATAAAGGTATCTTGCATGTTAAGTAGGTTCTTTTTAGTTGTTGTTGTTGCTCCCTGTTAATTGCTTACTGTTTCTTATTAACAAATCCAAATAACATACTGTGAGTTTTAAATGCTTATCTGGATTTCAAATGGGCATTTAATCGTTTTTAGATTTTCACATCATTTTCCTGTGACTTTAGTATTCTTGGTTTCATCTCAGATTCCCAGTGCCATCTTGTGCTGGGCGATTGAGCTAGATAAACACAGCTTCATCTGGAGGTGTTTTTCAGCTAGAAGTGTCTTGTCACAACTGTACTGCAAGTAAGTTACTGGAAAAGAACAAGGGGAAAAAATTAAAAAATAAAAATAAATAAAATGCTATGAGTTAAGGTTATTGCTGTTTGAATGGACCATACACCAGGATCCCAAATTGTACCAATTATTAGCTCAAAAACTCTAATTGTGATTGAGTTCCTAGTCAAAGTGACAAGGAAAACATGTCAAGTAGGTCCTAATAAAAACCACATTTTTTTTTCCATGTTTAGATGAAAATATTTGCTTTTGAACGTTTTATTTGCTTTCCCACGAGCTAATCTGTACTTCTGTCAAGGATGATAAAACTCGTTTAGCACAGGGAGCCGTTGCCCGCCACCGAGCTACAGGCAGGGAAGCAGCTTTCCACTCTCCCGGCGGGAAACAGGCTCACAGGAGCTGGCTGACTCTGCCCGAACCCTCCAGCAGAAGGAGGATTAACTTCTCCTCAGGGGCTGGAAGCTGCACCCGACGGTGAAATAAATGACCAACACATTTCATTCAGACAAGCAAATTCAGTTTTACTTCCAGCGTTACGGTTGCGCTCTTAGCCTCCTGTCACGTGCAGATGAAGGGTTCCTCAGCCTCTTCATCATCCCTAGATGCATAAAGTTCATCACACGTACATTTATTTTACAAATAGATGTATACTATTCTCACCCTGTTTCCTCACTGCTTTTCTGCCTACAGAGAGCCCGTTATACACTTCGCCTTCCTCCAGGCTCATCTCATACAGTGCTTGACCTGGATCACATTGAAGGGGAAGGCTAAGGACGGACAGCAGATGCAGGAACATTACTTAATAAACTGCTAATCCATCCTCCTTAACAAAGAACTCCTTCCAGATTGGATATTGAGACAAAGAGCATTTGGCATCTGTGCAGACTTAAGGGAACATCTGTGTTTGTGATGGCAGAAGATTCATTGTGTGATAACAGAAATGAAGCCTCAAAAGAAAATCCATTCACTGATAAAAGTAAGAGTTTTAATAAAAATGTTCACCAATGTTCTTTCCCTTCCCTCCTTCCCCCCGTTCCCCTCCACTTCATCCACCCCTTTATTTATTTATTTTCATCACCTTTTCTTACTAATTGGTAGATATGGCACTCCTTTAGGAATGAGTGCTGGTCTTGAGAGAGCCCATTAGATCATACTGGATAATACATAAATAGTTCCAGTGGTTCTTTCTCTCACTTTTGTGTGCTTTGAACTAGAGTACAAATTTAAATGTCTGTCTATACTTAAAAATTGCACAAACTCAATTAAGTAACTTCCTAACTTGGACTTGGTTCGGTTTAAATCTTTAGGCTTTTAAACCAGTTACCCAATTAAACAAATCAGTATTAGTTACAGATTTGCCAAGTATACAAAGATACTGAACTAGTTTAATTAAACCTGCAAAAAAATTATTTAATTCCACTCTGCATTTAGATTTCACCTTGGAGACATTTTTAAATTGTGAAAAGACCCACGTATCTTAAAACCTTGAGATGTATGCTTTTTTAAAAAGGTCTGAAAATTAAGGTTTATGACTAACAGAGAACCTCATGATCACATCATAATCAGGAAAAGACAATAAAGGGGAGCAAAAGTAGAAGCTGACCAGTTTAATTTTGCTGTGCAACAGTAATGTAAAGCTAAATATTAACAGTACGTTGTGTTTCATAATCCTATTGTCAAGGCTTAAACTGTTTTGCACAAGCTGAGTCTTAGAGGCTGTCCATATACACTTTCTAAACGCCATCTTGCATTTTTTTTGCACTGTTTTTATAATCCTTTTGCACGGGGGACCATACTTACAAAAGCCGCCCAAATCCAAACAAGCAAAAAATCTAAGATCCTTACTCTGCAAAAACAGATTAAGAAAGGAACTCTCCTTGAAGATGCGAGTTGTCTGTGCCATCTTCTGAAAACTAGGCTATGAGCATTTCATGCAAAGGTTGTGGGTCTGACTTGGCATCCACTGAAGTCAGGGGCAAAAATGCTATTTTATTCGTTATTGTAGTGTTCATTCTATTCAGTTGAATTGCATCAATTTAGAATGCTCAAAAGCTCTATAGCTGTGTCTTTTCCTTTTGAGACTAAAAAGCTATTATGAGGAAATTTGTTAGGTTGAAAAAGTGAGGGTGCTAATGGATTATTAAATGTCTGAGTTAACCTTACTAGAGATGTTTTCATTGGGATAACTCAATTTAATGCAGTATAATAGAATTTTCTAGTATATGTTAAAGTCCAAATGGTGATGTGTAAAAGCAAAGAATGAAAGTCCCTTTGAGAAATCTGCTTGAAAGCTGATTATTTGAAATTGCTGTAACCTTATAACTCTTTATTCCTGTGATGAGATAATGATATAATTTAGAAGCGGGTGGCTTAGTGATATATGTTTCATTTAGATTCTTCCCAATAGCTGACATTCATTGAAAGCTTGGTCTTGAACTCCGTTCCATGCCTTGTGCCATCTATCTGCCTTGGAGCTGTTGGATGCTGTAATTACATTTTGCTTCATTTCCTGTATAATTTATGTGAAAAACCTTCCACAGTAGGAAAGTACAAAGTCCAGATAATGAGAACATGACAATGTATAAGATTTAAGACAGTTGCTTAGATTGCAGCTGGAACTGCCCATGACTCAGGCACTTTCAAGGTCATCCAACACGTAGTGAGCTCAGGCAGCCCAGCACTTTTGAGACTGCATAAAATGAAAATGTTTTGCTATTTTTAATAAACATCAATCTTAACATCATTATTCCTAGAAATAGAGGTGTGTCTTATGGATAGAGTAAGAAGAATTGCCAACTCTTATTATGTTGAGTTACTGTGGCTTTTAGCCACCAGAACAACATCTTCGTGTGAAGAATATTAAGAGTAGTTTTGTGCCAGGTCATAATGTTTTGAAATCTCCAAAGCTTTGTTGTTTTCTTTTATTACGCTTTCAAAGTTTTCCCCCTTGGCAGTTTCTTAATGGTACTAGATGTGTTTTTAACAAATGTGTTTTCTTAAAGCCATTTTTTTTTTCCCCCTGTAGGAAACTCTTGTAGCTAAATCATTATGCTGCCAGTTCCTCTCATCACCAGCATGGTCTCTATTACATCTAGAGATAATCAGCAGGATTTGTTTTCCAGGCTAAGGAGACTGTATATCATCATTCTACACCATTGTTTCTGATGGTTTGTGGACTAACTCCAGGTAGGCTGAGTCCTGTTTTAACACTACGAAGACTGTATATGCCTGTCTGTCTTTCACTGGATTCATACTGATTCATTCATGTGCTAAGAAACAGAAAGAGGCCACAAGACAAGTGCCAATGAGCACATTGGCCACTTGAAGTGACATTTGATCTGCTTTGCCTCCTTGGTCTAAAGAGAGAGAAAGTTTGCTCCAAATTCCCTGTGGGAAAACTACAGGAGCAACTTCCCCCAGAGAGCAAAGTAATGGATTTTAGTGAAGCCTTCAAGTCTGGTCTTAGGAAAAGTAAAGGAGTTTGGGGACTGAATAAGGAAACGAGACAAGTTTAACAGAGGAAGCAGATACATTTCCAAGGAAGGGAGGAGAGAACCAGCCACAGCTTGAAGGAAACATCCTCTAAAAGATACAGACTGCGAATGAACTACTGCACAGAGACTCACTCGCCCTTAAAAACTCTCAGGCAGTTGCTACGTGGTGCCTTTGACATAAATCCATGCTACTGTTGAAAGCCATGAGCCCACCTGACTTCCTGCATCCTCCAGGTTCATTCTCATCACCTCTCTCGTGCCCACAGCAAGGATTATGCTGCTGAATGATAGTGGAATCAAAGAACTAATCTGCTGAAAACTAACCTGCACAGTGGTGAGCAGGGGATTGTCAGAAGTATTGTGCAGAGGTGCTGGATTCAAGTGATGAGGCAACTGCATCCTGGTTACTCTTAGCTTTTCTAAGTACTGGAGAGCAAGTGCAACAAGTGCATCTCTTTGCCTTTGAATAGTTATGTTTGGGGTTTTTCCTTGGACAAATGTGGATTGTTGTTTGCTAATGAGTCAACTCTTAATGTATCTAAACAATCTCCTAGGTGATGCAGTAATAGAATTAATACCATTCCTTACGCAATGAAGTAAGCTGATCAGTATTTCCTCTCCCATTTTTTGTGAGTGTCTGGTTTGTGAAGAGGTTAGACAATAAATGCAAGTGAACTATCTTCAAGACCAAAAGCCCTCTAAAATTGGGCTGCAATTTTATGCTGTAAAATTCAGCAGATGTTACAAAAAGCAAGGAAACTAGAACACAGATTTTATGGATATCTGCTCGAGCCACATCCCACCTCTCCCAGTCTTTTGACCTGTAAGACTTTCCTAAGTATCACCGCTCTAGAAATTTTTAGTCAGTGAGAACTGTTTCTTGTATTTAATACACTGTACATTAAGTGCAGTATCACTTCTTTCTTCTCACTCTTCAACTAGTTGGTATAGCCTAAGCATTACTCTAGAAAAGGAAAAGTATGATGTTTCTGAATCCCTTTAGCTTGAGACACAGTATTCAGGTCTTCTACTTCTTGAGTGCTTATTTTCAATGTCAGGGGACTGGATAAAATTACCATAACCTTTTTTTATATTCCTTGACATTAAAGTGGTTGTGGTAACTCTGTGTGTGGAGGTCAATCATGTTGTTCCATATTAGGCATGTGGGGTAAAACCTTTTGGGGTCTTGGCATAAACATGTAGCATCTCAGCCCTCCTGGGTGGTAGAAGATCCAGGGAAGAACAAGGAGTCCCTAAAGAACTTGACCAGTGCAAAATCAAGCTCTGATTGACCAGGGGGAAGTTGAGAGACTGCACTATTGCTGCAAAAAAACCCTACTGACTGTTGTTTCAGTTCTCTTTAGCTGAAAAACTTCATCATGTGCATTTTAAAGTGTCGCTAAGCTCTGACTGAAGGTGTGCGTTTGATGAGTATCACATATGGTGCAAAATAACATTCTGATGTTTGGAAGGAAATTAAAACTAACTTGAATATAACTAGTCCCACACTTTATGCATTTCAAATGTTGACAGTTATTTGCTGCTTCATCCTGGGCCAAAATGAGACAATCTTATGGAAGAATATGTTCCCCAAAGAACCTTAAAAACAGTACGGCAAATTCAAGCTTTCATCTTGGACAAAAATACAAAACCAACCCCAAGCCCTGACTATTCAGCTATTTTCTGCCATTGTAAATTCTTTGAACATGTCTTCTTTTCTTCTAAAATGTGCAATTTAGAATCATAGAATGGTTAGAGTTGGAAGAGACCTTAAAGATCATAAAGTTCCACCTCCCACTAGAGCAGGTTTCTCAAAGCCCTGTCCAGCCTGGATGTTTATTTATTTATTTTTAAGTGTTCTAAAATTATCATCTTCACTTTCACTGACTCCCTAGGTCTGGCTTGTAACAACTTACGTAAGTCTGGAAAATAATTTGGTTACGGTGCTTTCAAAAAGGTCTCTGGTGAAATGACTATGTCTGTAGGATGCACAACATACTGCTGGATAGACAAAGTGGCACAAAATACAGATTCCCTTGTAGCAGAAGTAGCTACAGCCTATGATGCTTGAAAAATAAGCTTTCTTACAGTGCTAAATTGCCTTCTTGCCACCCAAGTGGAGAGCTGTGAGTCACACAGGCAGTATTGTGCACACCAGGGCGGTGCTGTGAGCCATGTGCATCAGTTGTAAAAGCTGGTGGGGTCTGCTCTGCCGCACCACGGGTGCTCAGCTCGGCATGTAGCTGCTCCTGTTTGTCCTCAGCCCCTCTCTGCTTCCTGTCTGTTTGTCCTTAGCCACTGTATGGCATTAGGCTGAAAATGCTCTCAATAATTTTGTGAATTCAATGTACTCTGTTGTGGGTTGTACTGTCACAGAAATGTATATTTTAATAGTCATGATACTCACCTAATGAATAAACAGTCATCATATGATGATGTAAGTTCAATTAACTGCACAGAAGGAGCTTAAAAAGCTCATTTTTTTTAAAAAATTGCAATATTTTTTATGTGGGATGTGAATTCACAAAGAAAATTAAACCACACTACTCCCCTTGATCCAAGTCTGATAAATGTCAGCAAGAGCTATGGACTTGTTGAAACTGAAGAGCGAAGCCTACTGTATGAAATTAAATTGTCCAAACAATCTTTAGAGGGAGACAATGACTTAACAGAGTTCAGCAGATCAGTTTTACTCTTGGTAAGTGAAGATGATGGCTTTGGCTTTTACAGAAAATGTCCAGCTGCACATCTGGAATACCTTTTGGAAATGAACAGGTGAGCTGAGATTGTAATGTAAGAATGGAGCATCCTTCTTTGAAGTCCAACTCTGTTGTCTTTTGATCCTTATTTCTTTCAGCTCTAAAAGTAAAGGTCCTCAAACTAAAAGCATTTTCAGTATTTTCACACAAATCCGGATGCTGTACAGCATCATTACCTATCACTGCCTTCTTCAGGGTTGAGTGTTTTCAGCACTATTGATAATTGGTTCACTTAAAGACTCACAAGTCTCCTTTTCCAGTGTTTCCAAATACTTCTTTTCCCGTCTGTTTTATGTACTTAAGGATCTGGAGAGATAATCTCTTTTTACAGAGAGGACTGGCAAGCTTGGTCCTTTCTGAATTTTTACCTTGGAAATGGCATCAGCAGTGTTGTGAATCTCCTAAGCAGGGAGATTTTGAAAAGGTCCCAGGGTTTAACTGAGGTGCTGGAAAGATGGGTAAAATTTAAATTGCAACTCCACGGGACTGGACAAGCATGGAGGATAGCCTACTGTTTGCCTGAATTTTTGGTAAGCAGAGCTCACCAACTTGGCTTTTTCCTGGATAAGTGTTTGAAAATGCAAAATGATCCTGTGGGTCAAATGTGAGGCTTCCTATTACACGCAGAGAGCTGCCACTAGGAGTTTTGCAGTAAAAGGTTAATGTCCTGGTTTACATCCAGTTAATGGCAACTGAAATCAGATCTATAACCTCTGTAATAGTCATTCAGAGTAAAATAAACCCCAGTAGGTTTCTGGCTTCAGTAGAGCATATTGAAATGGGCAGCTGGGTGTTCTGGCTGCTAAACTGCTTGCTGAGTTCAAAAGAAAAACCCAAATCCCTCTTTGTGATCTGAGTTAACACTTGAGTTGTTTAAAGAGGCCATTGCAGTGGTCATGGGCACTAGAGGATCCCACCAACTTCAGGGATAAGCTCTTGGAGCCTGCTTTCTATTTACTCTTAAAAAGCACTCTGCATCCTCCTGTCAGATGGGCTTGGAATTCATGAGTCTCTTGCTGCTCGTTGTGCTTTTAGTGTTTGGTAGTAACTTCAGATTATGTATGTAATTCCAGCACTGGCACTATCAGAACTATATAAATGTCAGGCTTAAATTGTCCCTTTGTTTTTCAGACTTCTGACTTTCTCCTAACAAATGGAAGCAGAATTAATCTTCCTTGTTGACACGTTAAGATATATTAGCTAATTAAATCCACGTAAATCATTAATGTTACCATTTTAATGTTTTTGGTACTGCTATATCACCGGCCTATCAAAGGATACTACTTCATCTGCGAAATGTAGTTATCTCTGAGAACTACCAATGATGCAAACTCTTAATCTCTCCAGTGCGGTTACTTCAAATGAAAACAGGCTTATCCAGAAGCTCAGGGGAAAGTGGGAAGTAGGAACAGAGTGAGAAACAGCTGAGCTTCTCTCCTCTAGTTTTTTGAGATGTAGCTTATGTTCTCTGGGGGAGTCAAGATGTTACGGTGTTAAAAACCTACTTGTAAGAGAACTTTCCTTAGTGAGATGTCTATCTGCAGCATGATTTTAATGTTTCTGTGTATACTTGGAATAAGCAGAAAACTAATGAACTTTAGTAGATAGGCCTGACTAGAGAAGCACTTCCTCTCGTGAGCTAAGGCAGCAGAATCTGGCCCCCAAAGCTGTGCCACTGGCCAAGAGGCAAAGAAATAGCTACAGCCAAGGAAATATATTTGAACTGACATACCATTACTTTTAAATTATAAAATGGAAAGCAAATCTTGCAGCAGGTCAAAAAAAGTGGTGATGTGGGTGTGTTTCCAGTACACCGAGCATCAAAGCTTTACAGGGCGTTTCTGGCATTTGTATAATTCCTCCGTTTGTTTTTCCAGCTGGAAAGAGATGATAAGCCTTTTAGTGGAGACATGTTTCTGGGCTGATACCTGTTCCTTTTGGCTGCTTGCTTTCACTTGATGAATGGCCTGACGCACAGAGAGGATAGTAGGATGCTTCTTCTGTCCTATGATCTAGAAGCCAAACAGGAAAGCTATTCCAAGGCTGGTGGTTTTTAATTATGGTACAGATAGCTTGATGTGCCAAAGCTCCAACAGCCTCTATGAAACATAATAAAATGCAGCACAGAAAAAGTAAAATTATTATGGTCTTCCTTCTTGGGAAGCTGGAAATGAGAGCTCACATCCTTCAGTCTATATTGTGGAGAGGAGGTGTATATAAGAGATGCTCAGAAAGGAGTTGGGACTAACAAGTTCAGTTCACTGAGAAACCTGTGTAGTAACTAGCACGTGGATAAGCAGTGTTTTTACTAGGTTTAAAAGCCATGTGTATATGACAAAAGGGGGAGTGAAAGATATATGGTGCAGAACATATCTGCCTGGTTTTACTGAACTCTGAACAGGGGCTTTATGGGCATTTCTTTACCATTTTAATGCTCTTCTGCTTTGTGCTAATGGAAGTCCTAGATTTCTGGGAAACCTTCAAACGATGCACACCTGGGGCTCTGGACTTTACTGTTGACTACATTTTGGAAATGCAGAGTTGTTTTTATCTGAGCTGATCCTTCCTTGTCATCTAAAAAGTGCAGAGTGAGTTACACCAAATGGATTTACTCTTTCAAAACTGTAAACCCATATGAGTAACTCTCAGAGTATAAATAATGAGGTTTGTGACTATTTAAACCTTTAGTTATTTAACTAAATTAATTATAGTACAACAGACAGAACCATGACCATGGAAAACTAAAATTTCTCAGCCAGTGGCAATATTTTAGATTAACTTGGGGCAGAGGGGAAAAAGCAGCCTGTGCTAGTCTCTACAGGAAAATTAACAGGGAGAACTTAATGTTCTTTCTTGTCAGAGGCTGCAAATAAAAGTTAACTACAACAGACCATTGATTTATGTAACTCAAACCCTTGCCGCATTGTGCATAGAGCTACTAAGGACAGTAAATACCACGTTAGGACCAAGTGAAAACTCTCTGTAAACTCTTCCTTTCTCTCCCACAAGTGAGCATCAAATTAAGGCCAGAGAAACTATTCATATCAAGTTTTCTTTGTCTTTTTTGCTTTGTTTTAATATTGTTACCCAGAATATCTGCAAATTCTACAGTGGAGAGAGGGACTGGGAATTCACTCGACCACATGTCAAGTTCTTCAGCTGTCCTGGTCCCAGAAAAGCTTGGAGCAGTCTCTGCTGTCCCAACAACCCAATACCAGTATCACAGCGATGCTAATGGGGGAAGTGGTGGTGGAGCTGACTACAGGAAAGGTGTCAGGAGACTCTCCACCATAAAAATATGACTGTCAGCAAGTACAGGTGTACATGTCAGCTGTACAGTAGTTAATCATGGTTTAAATGGATGGATGACTTTTTAACTAGATGTAAACTGGGTCAAAGCTATTGCTACTGTACTTTGGTTGAGACCTTTCAAACTGAAAACTGGTGTTTTGCTGTCAGTTTTACCATGAACATGACAACTTTGAGGAAATTAGGAAATTCATGCCCATGTGATGGCAGCTAATGATGTAATAGTATGCAAGCATCATAAAACAGGCACTGAGTGCATCATTCCTGTGTAATGCAGAAATACTATCCTTATTTAAGGATGAAAAATAATCCATAAAAGTGCAAGAATTCATCCCAGGCCACACAGAAAGTGTGAGAGAGAATAGTTATTTAATACAGGGTCCTCAAGCTCACAGTACCAGTCCATTTGTTGACTTCTAAAGTGATTCTCTGTGTCAAATATACTTTTAGTATCTATTAAATTAATTTTGTAATAAAATTAGTTAAGTAGCAGAGCTGAAGAAATGGGAAATGAGAATTAGATGGTAATGTTTTCCAGTGCTTTAGCTCTAGGAATAAACATTCTTATTATCAATAATCTAGTCATTGTTTATTGTAAATGTTAAAGATGACACAGTAATCACTGTAATTGAGAGTAATTAAGACATTTCAACTATCAAGGAAAAGTCAGTTGCTTGGTAATCTGTGCTTGTCTGAGTAGCAGGCATTTTGATTACCTCCAAGAAAAAAACTCTCAAATTTAGGGATAACAAATGGGGCCAGGGCCCAGGACAGCAGCAGCCACGTGTTCTGTTTGGGTTGTCCCACAGAAGAGGATCTGGAGCTCCTGTGGGAGAATGATATCGTATTCTTCTCTGTTAGTAAAGTTCAAAATGCAAATTGTCTCTTTTTACCTCAGCAAGAACGTTGTCTCAGGTCAAGCACATGAAGCAAAGATGTCAACATCACTTCCGGTGCGATCATGGGAAACTTCCCCCAGAGCAGGCCTGCATGGTGTGGTGGGATGGTGCTTCGAGGGAATTCACAGAATCTTAGTGGTTGGAAGGGACCTTTGAGATCATCGAGTCCAACCACATTAAAAAAAAAAACCAAAAAAACCCCCCACAAAAACAACAAAAAACCCACACACAAAAACAAACAAACAAACAAAAAAGCCACCCACCAACTAAACCCCACACCCACAACCCCACGCACAACACCCCACCACAAACCAATAATCTTGGCCACTGGAGCATGCCCTGAAGAGCCACGTCTACACGTTTCTTAAATACCTCCAGGGATGTCGACTCCACCACCTCCCTGGGCAGGCTGTTCCAGTGCCTGACCACTCTTTCAGTAAAGTAATTCTTCCTAATATCTAATCTAAACCTCCCCTGCCGCAGCTTCATACCATTTCCTCTGGTCCTGTCGTTATTCCCTTGGGAGAAGAGGCCAATCCCTGTCTCTCTACAGTTTCCTTTCAGGTAGTTGTAGAGGGCAATAAGGTCTCCCCTCAGCCTCCTCTTCTCCAAACTAAACATGCCCAGTTCCCNTCCAGACACTCTGCCCCAAGCCTGTAGCGCTGCCCGGGGTTGTTGTGACCAAAATGCAGGACCCGGCACTTGGCCTTATTAAACCTCATCCCATTGGCCTTGGCCCATTGATCCAACCTGTCTAGATCCCTCTGTAAAGCCTTCCGACCCTCAAGCAGATCAATGCTCCCACCTAGTTTGGTGTCATCTGCAAACCTACTGAGGGTGCATTCAATCCCCCTGTCCAGATCATCGATAAAGATATTGAACAAGACCGGCCCCAAAACTGAGCCCTGAGGGACACCACTGGTGACTGGCCGCCAACCAGATTTTGCTCCATCACTCACAACACAGGAAACTTGGCTTCGAATGAAGGCCCGCAGCTGGCCCACCACTGGGCTCTCCTCCCTGCCTCACCTCTGGACATCTCGCTCAGCAGCACCCTGGCAGGGTCTGCTGTGCGCTGCCGCTTTAAGGGATGCAGGCACTGCCAGGAGAGGTCCTCTCCAGGGCTGGAGCAGCAATCCTCTGCTCTGCTGGGCTCGCAGACTTTCTCTCTCTCGCAGCTCTCAACTTAATAACATTTGGCTGCTTAGGAGACATCTGACTGGCGAGCTGAAGGCTTCCTTCTGGTGCGGCAGGGTTTCACCTGGTGCGGGTGGGCAGCTGCCACCATGGCAGCAGCACCCGGCTCCGCTGCGGCGAAAACTGCCAAGTCCTGCAAAAAGTATCGAACGGGAAAGCGGCCGGCGGGCATCTACACCTACCAGGAGCCACCCCACAGGTAAGAGACCCTCCTCTCTCCTCCGTTTTTCTTACGGTCTAGTCACACAAAAAGGAGCAGGAGAAAAATCATTCTCTATTTTAGATATATTCTGAACTTCTTTTTTTTTTTTAAATATCACAAAAGTCACGTTTCATACTGCAACATAACGAATGCTGTTCATAAAGCAGTGTAACGCCACTGAGTTCGGAGTATAGCAGGGTAAGAAATCTCTCCATACTTTTCCTTTTTATTATACATTTCCCTTGAATGTCACCTGTGATGAAGGGGACAGGACTATGGATCGATGGATCAGTGGTCTGACAAAATGCGTCCTTTGAATGTTCTTAGAAGGCACGGTTTATGTTATGGTTTATTTCCAAGTGCTTAAAAGGTGTTGTTTTTTCAGCAAAATTGCAGGGAACTTTCCCAACAAGTACACAGCGACACAGTTAGAACACTTCCTAGCAGATGCTTGTTGCAGTAATTCAGATCTCATCGTTTCATTCAGGGGAAACAGTCACCACAGGTTTTTAGACATGAGCCTCTGCAAAAATAAATGAATATTGCTGCTCTTTCATATACAGTACCAAAGAGAGAACTGAGAGAGCTGTCGATTAGCAAAGGTGGTGACAGCACCAGAAAGGATAATTTAATAATCATGAACGGAAATCTGCATCAAAGCACGTGAATCTTTTTACAGGGATAAGTAATTCCTGATGTTGCAAAGTCCAACGCTGCTTGTGCAGGGAACAGGAATGAAGGACGACCATGTTCTACGCATCCGTTCCCCCCATTCTAGCAAGGAAATATTTTATCACTATTACAATCAAAATAAAAGGCCAACACCACATGGTGAATAAATGAATGCGAATTGCTCTTGCTGGAAATGTTTAGACAGCACTTTGTTCCAGAAAAAAATACACAGAGTGTCTTGCAAGCATGATGTACAATCTGTGTGGCTGAAAATGCCTGGAGAGGAAAGACTGGGATTCCTGGTGGGGAGCGGGGATAAGTTATGACTGAGCAGCAAGTGGTGGGGAGGAAGAGAGGTGCATCCTGGAGATGGGGAAGTCATCCAAACTATTTATCAACTTTAAAACAATAAGGTTGTGTGAGTTCCCCAGCTCACTGCTGTTATACTGCTCGAATAGGTTAGATCCTGTGCAAATCAACAGTTTGCTGGGCATCGGAATGGAAATAATTTGTCTTGTTTTTCCTCTCCTGGGGTGTTTGCTGGGCTGCCAGCAACTCGGATGATGATATCGGTGAAGAAAAGCCTGAGAGCCATGACCCAGAGCAGATCTTTCAGAACATCCAGTACCAGAAGGAGATCATGTCCAACATCCGCTGCCGGCCGTGGCCAATGAGGCAGAAGCTGAGGGCGCTCAGGTAACGGTGCCGGCACGAAAGCTCTTGAGGGTCACTGACTGTGACAGTGATTCCATCCTCAGAAGTTTTCCAGTGTAAGCTGGAAGGGATTGTGTATGGAAGTGATTTAGAGCTACAAGGAAAGCATGCCATGAGGGTGCTGTGACAAGATCTGAGGGCCGGCTGAAGGTAGCAGCCTCGGGGTGGGAAGTCTGGAGGTGAAGTTGTCTCCTCTACATGCCTGTGGCTCTTTTTAGACAGCCACTGTACAGATGTATCCTCAAGAGGAATGGAAAAAAAGGTTTCCCTGGATAACTATTTTGTAGTGAGGCCATCCATGACTGCATTTTGGAGCATTTGGCAACTTTGCTGGTGGCTGCTTGTGCAGGATAAGGGGCTCTGAGTAACAGAATCAGTGTGGACTAAACTTCCACCTTCTTGCGCAGGCAGGCGAAGGAGATCGTGCTGAAGTATGAAGGGAGGCTCACCAGAACAAGAGGTTACCAAGCTGCTGGTGCAGAGGTATGACTGCTTTTTCTTAAATTACAGCTCTTTTCTATACCAATAGTTATCTGCAGTTTTCGTTCACAGAAGTGTACGCTTGTTGTGTGCAGTCCTGATCTCCAACTCAAGAACTCTGTAGAGGAATGGAAAATCAGTTAAAACCTGCTTCTTTTTTTTTCTTTTCCCACTGTGAATTTAATAATTACATTTTTGCAGACTAATTTGATTTGGTGAGGGATGGATGTCCTTCTATTAATGCAGTATAAGCTTCCTTCTCTGATAATCTACAAATACTGATGCTTGCTAGAGGGGGTGATGGGAATGGGATACCAACACCATGATGCCAGTATTCTCCAAAGAGCTATTTCACCAGAAACTGGGGCCACAGTTCAATAGTTTAGTGTGAAATATGTGTCTGGCTTTTAGTTTGGAAGACAATCCCACAATAGCTTATGGTAAATAGATTGTTAAAGAAGGTTTTTTGTTGCGTGATACTCAAAGAATTTGAATCTAATCTTAGCAAATCTATTTACACCACTAAAAATAGACCCTGACCTTAGTTTCTGAGTATTAATAACATGTAGGAAATTGTCTCTAATATGCAACCGACAGAGAAGAGATCTTTAGTCATCTAAGCCATTGAAGTCAAGAATGTTTTAGTAGACTTCTAATGAGTAACTTATCTTAATTCGAAAAGGCTGGGTTGTAACAATAAAATAGAACACGCTGCATTTTATTCACATCAACAAATGAAAGGCTGTACATGTATCTGTTGGGTTTTTGTGTTGGCCCACAGCAAAGGTCAGGAAAGAGTAATTTTTCCTTGTTCTGCCTTTGCATGGGTGGCAAACGCAGTGGAAGTAACAAATGCTGTTAAAATAAATACTGGTCTTTGCCTTTGATTTGAGTCTAACTAGGATGTTTCCTAGAGAATTGCCAAGGTTCTATAGTACATGGCATTAAATCAGAGATTGGGCTCATTACTTGTTCATATTCCCCTTCCTATAAAAAAAACCCAGAGGCTTTTGTCTTAGAGTTTGCAATGAAAAATAAGTTTCTATCTAATCTAATTGCCTCCATTGTGTGTATTTGCTTGCAGATATTCAGTACAGGGATAAAACTCAGCAGTTAATTACCACCATTCAGTAGGAGTAGGGGAACTCCATTCTCTTTTCGAAGCACAAATTAAGGAATAAGCCTTTACGTCAGGGCTAAATTCAGCAAATGCAACAGAACAAGTTACTTTTTATTTTAACTGGAAAGGCTTCTTTTTCATGTATTTCCTCAGAAAATAGCATGGTGACCAAGGAGACAAAAATTGTAGCACAGCAAAACAAGTACTACATCATCAAAATTAAGAACTCAGTAATTGAACATGTGCTCAGAATAAAATGCTCCTTTTTTAAAGCTTTTAATCTTACACATTTTTAAATAAGATTTTTAAATTGTCAAAACGCAAACTGTTCATAATTGTACAGTACATTCATGCTATTATTTATGAAAATTGAAGTTCAAATAACTTTTACTGCTTTGACACTGAAATAATTTTGTGGCATAGGGGTTTTGTTTGGTTGGTTGGTTTTTGGTTGTGGTATTATTTTTTTTTTTTTTTTTACAATTGTAATTAATGCTGGACACCCATACTCTGGATCCTAAAAGTACAAATCATCTGTTCAGGTATGCAGTAGGCAGTAGAGATTTCTCATCTGTTCAGGTATGCAGTAGGCAGAAGAGGTGATAGTTATCTAAGTATACTTTTAACAAATGCTACTTTCACTTGGTCACCTCTGTATATTTTATAAATCTGCAGTACAACTGGCACAAGCTGCTTGACTCCTTTCCCAGCCTTGTGAACCCTGTTTTCAAACGCAAGCAGCGATCCAAGCAATTCTCATGCCATTCACAGCATCTGCGATTTCTTTGTTTAATTAAAATACTTTCTGTTCATGCAATAAAATACCCATACTGCCATAAAAATGTATTAGCTTTGGCCAAAGACATTGGTGATATATTTGGTCATTAAAATGTTATTTACTTCTCTTTGGTTTCAGATTAGATTTCATGATATAATATTGACACTGCTGCTGACTAAAATATAGGGCTTTTCTAACAACTAGCTATACTAGAAATATTGTCTAATGCACGATATATAAATATTATTTTTCCAGTGATTTTGTAAAATTATAGTTCTAACTCAACAAATCAAAGACTGCACTTAGTTTTACACATGCAGGTTTTTTTTCTTCTCCTGTGTGCATATGTACACCCCACTGTGCAGGAAGATGCTTTCCTCTGACCACGCGAAAAATGGAGAATAAATAACAGCTCTACATAGTATAACCACAGGTTTTCTGCAGGTGTCAGCTGTAATACACAGAGCTGTTTGAATTTGCTGTTGCTGACAACAAAAGCTTATTTCTTCTTTAAGAAATGGCATTATGCTTCTCTTCAAATTTGAAGTTAGTTGTCTGCTCGTTTGTTTGTCCTTGAAATCAAATTGATCATGTGTAGCGCAGTGGGATTACCTCATAAATTACACAGAGGCATCCTGGCAATACCCAACTTGGATTAACTTCTACTGCCCCGAGCTGCTGCCTGGCCCTGCTCTGCAGTTCCTCCCCTCTGCAGCCCCCAGGGGACAGAGAATGGCGCCCGTTGGCCACCTCCTGTTGATTCCTCATGATCTTGATGTGTTAAAGGTGTGGATTGGTAGCTCCTGCTTTACCCTATTCATAGACATGCTCTAAAATCTTAGCAATTGCTGTTCATAATATTCCTTGTGACACAAGGTGATAGAGAGTTATGAACAAAATATACTGCTTTTCTATTTGATTTTTCTTTTTGCATGTAGAATTGTCATATTTCTCATTTCTCTGCTTTTACTTTTCTCAGCTTTGGAGGAAGTTTATTCGACTTGCATATAATTTTGTGGTCATCTTTATTCCTTGGGAAATGAGAATAAAGAAAATAGAGAGTAAGTATAAAGATTTAACAGTATTGAAAAGTAAGGCTCTTATAAAAATGCTGAGTTAGGGTTTATTTTGAATTTACTGAATTAATATCTAGGAGAGAGTAAAATGCAGACTTCCAGCAGTGACATTTTTATGTAAAACTTTGCTTTTTCTTCTTTTCCTGGTGCTTTAAACCCTGCACAGTTCTTATTAATGGTCTTAGTGGGGGGCAACTTTTAAAAAGTCAAATTTGTCCCATTGTGGTTCTGAAAACACAGAAAGATTTGGTGATTGTTTATCACAGTCCATGGGGCAGCATCCTCAGGCTGACACCCCCGGATCTGCCCAGGGTTAGGTGTCGTCGTAACCTGTGTCACCAGCCCTTGAGCCTCTGAATTGAATTAAAGCAGCCCTTAATGTGACAACAGCATCAGGTCATACCTCTCCGCTTCGGTGCTAAAGGAAAATAGATTGCATGATGTCACCCAGCACAGCAGCTTCTTGGGTAACTGCTGCTGGTAATTGTGAGACTTCCCCAGCAGCCTTTGTGTTGCAATTGCAATTTCCTCATTGATACCTTAACATCCCCTCTCCTTTGCTGTATGCCCTCCGTGAATAAGAAAGGTTTTTCTTTTGTTTTATTATTCAAATAATATGTCATGAATAAATGATATGAGCTTTTATACACCGTGTAGCTCAGATAACTATTTTCTGTGGTTTAAGGTCATTTTGGGTCTGGAGTTGCCTCTTACTTTATCTTCTTGAGATGGCTATTTGGAATCAATATTGTACTTACCATAATGACAGGAGCATTTGTAGTCTTACCAGAGGTAAGTATTTGTTGTTAATATTTACAGAAAAGTGCTTACTGTTGCACTTTCTTTTCTGAATTAAACAAATGTCACACTTGAAGGCATACATCAATTTGAAATGTACAATTTAAAATGAATTATTTAAAATAAATTCCATTATTAAGAGGTTTTTTTCTGCCAAAGGATAAGAGAATTTTGCTATTAGTGTTAGAGATGCTATTTTGTCAACTAATGCTTTTACAGAATATGTTTGTATCCGATTACTAAAATGGAGAACCAAATCCTAAAAGCTGTACTTGGTGTTGAGTATGCTCAAGTCCTATTAGTGCTATTTACAGGCAGAAAAACATAACATCTCCCTCCAGACTCTGGATTATTGTCCATTACAAATAATTTTCTAGAAGCTCTGAACAGCCATAACTTTGCTTAGTTCTCGCATGCAAGTAAGGCTATTTGTTAACTTTGTTAAATTCTTCATAAATATTATTTTGTCTCACCTTAACCCATGCTTTAATAGCATTATCAGAAAAGATAGTAATATCTGATTTTTTTTCTCTAAAAAAAAATCCCCAAAACATATAAAACGTAAACTCAAATAAAAAGATATTCACTTTCATTTTTTACACATTAAGGAAAAAGATTTAATCTTGAAATACGATTTTGACATCCAGTACTGTCATAATTAATATATAAATGCTTAAATTAAAAGAAAGATAACTTTTAAGGCCATTTTGTTAATGGTTTCAGTTGATCTCTCTCTAAATTTCTCAGTCATTTTGAAGATGCCTACAGAGCACTAAATTTCCCCATAGGCAGATCACAGACAGCAAAACATCCCCGTCTGGTTTAGTGGAAAATAAATGCAGGATTTCTCACGCAGTTTCCAGTTTAGGACAAGGAATGACCCAAATTCTTGCTGTCCTGATGTCCATCCATGTGGGCAGCTCTTGGTGGGTTCTGCTGTGCAGCCAGAGGGGTTCGCACACCTTCTGAGACTTCCTCTCTCTTTCCCAGCTACTGGCCGGAGCCCCGTTCGGCAGCACAGTCAGCAAGACCATCCCCAAGGAGCATATTGCATCTGCTCAAGACCTGGACACCATCTGGTCACTAGGGGCAAGACTCAAACTACTCTTTTATTGTTTCACTGTCGCTGTTCTGTTGTAATCATTAGTCACTGCTCCTACTTACAGGCTCTGGTCTTTGCAGGGCTACCTCCAGTACTCTGTTTTATTTTATGGCTACTACGGTCATGACAGGAAAATTGGGAAAGCAGGATATCGGCTGCCTCTTGCCTACTTCCTTGTTGGAATGGCCGTGTTTGCTTACAGCTTCATCATTCTCTTAAAAAAGTAAGGCATCCCATTTACTGCTGTTCATAAGCTTGTGTGCAGGTGATTGTTAATGGTGTATTTATCCCATTTCCTCTGTATTTTTTCTGCATAGTTTTATTAACCTGTTCCAGTCGGCTAATGTCAGGGAGGCAGACTGAGTTTAATTCTAGCTTGCTCTTTATCTTGCTATCATTCATCTTTGTGCTCTCTTCAGTTTCCCAGCCTATAAAATGGAGGGCAGCAGAGAAGATGATCTGTGTGCTTTGTGTTGGTATAGTGTAAAGTCCAACACTCATGAAAATCCTTTCCGTTTTCCTCTTTTCTGGCATGAACGACCTGAAATTTATGTTTTAAGAGTAATCCATTCAGCCTTATTATTCCATCCTATTGAAATACCAATATAAAAAATTGACCCTAGGGGTAACGTCATACGTGTTGTTTCAGCCAGTATGTGGCATCCCCTTCAAATGTAAGCTTAATTTCTTCTCCTTGCTGAAGGGGCAGGAGTAGGAGTCGCTCAGCAGAGAGAGCACTGACCATAAATCCAGAAATGTGCAATGCTTGGAGAGATGGGCAAGGTCACTCAATCCTCTCCTGATTTGCTTTCTTTTCCCTTCGGGATACCTATTTATCCATGTCAGTGCAGTCCAGGAACATTATTAGTGCTGTTTGTAGTAATAACTCTGTTTCGAAGCTGAACCTTCCCTTTTCATTTGTTTTCATTCTACCTGCTGATTTGAGCCAAGGGTCACTGATATGTTTGATGCTGACCTACGCATCTGCAGTTTCTGGGTATGATTAGCTCTTCCCCTTCTGACTCAGCTCACTGACTTTGCTGATTACAGCTCCCCTTTTAACGCTGTCCTTTTGGATGCCCTTTCTTTCGTAAGCTATTAATTTTCTTTTCATTTCTTACACTTTGAAATATTCTGCCATCATGCCTATCTGAGATGAGCAGGTTGGGGTTTTCTGTCTTTTTTCCCAAGGTCTGTAAAATGGCACTGGAGATGCTATTTTGTCAAACATGTGTTTTGAGGGTGAAAACAATACAGAAAACAAACAGATCTTGTGCACATTCACAGCACTGCCAAACTAGCTTGTAATAATGACAGTATCTTCCAGCTGGATCCTACCTGGAGATCATAAAACTGAAATATGCTTCAGTCCACAGCTCTAGTGAGAGTTACTTGCTTTATTTGTCAGCTATAAAGAATGTAAATATCAAAATGCCCTTCCACAGTGAGTCACTTTGGCACTAGAACAAAAGTGAAGTTCATGCTCTAAACTTCACCCTGTTTTATTTTCCCCAGAAAGCTGCCAACAGTGACACTAATTGCTGCAAATCTTTGGCAGTTCTAAAGGCACAAACATCTGAAAGCTATGAACCAAATCAGTAATTTCGTTCATATTCATCTTCACATGTTAACAGTTGGGTTTGGGTTTTATTTTTTTTTTTTTTGTTACATGTTTTACAGAATGGCAAAGAACTCAAGAATGAGTTTAGCAAGTGCCTCTGATGAAAATTACACTTTCTGTTGGAGACTGTTCTGTGCTTGGGACTATTTAATAGGAAACCCTGAGGCTGCAGAGAGCAAAGCTGCTGCCATAGTTAACAGTATAAGGGTGAGCAACTGACGTTCAAATTATTTAGAGTTGATTTATTTGTTATTCTGTAAGATACGTAAGCCTTTCCTCTCACTCCCTTGCATTTCCTCTTGGGTTTTGGTATTGGTTCATAGATCTGTTTGCCGAGGGGAGGGCTGCTGTTGCAGTCACATCACACTGGCTGACGCTGGCTCTGTCCCAGCAAGGCCATTTTGTTCTCCTTCAAAAGGGTTTTATTTAATGCCACTGTATCTGTGACAAGAAGTTAGATAGCTAGGAACAAATTTGTGATGCAATTTCATTGAGTAATAGAATAAAATTAATGTTAACCACGTGAAAACACTTGCTTATTTCAGCTCTCCATAACATATGGTCCAGGGACATCTTACAGCACTCTCAAAATCAGAAAATAGCTTTAAATGCAGATGATTTCCATTTAGAATTTAAGACCAGATGTGATTTTCATCAATAGCAATTTACTTCCCAAATTTGGTGTATGCGCATTAAGTTATTGAACAAAATTACTTCAAATTATGTCAAGGATAAATTATTATGTTATTATATTTAGTAATCTTGATGACTTTTGACAGTTCTGTATTATATACAGAGTGTAGTTTAAACCTTTGGTTGTACCCCATTGAATATGCGTGACCGAAATGCACAAGTATTTGATCACTGTGTATTTGTTTCTCAGAAATCTCCTTTGCTAGTTAAGCTCACTTATTACACCTAAAAAGCTATGTAGGGCAGAAATGTATTTATCTACTTGCACTTTCAGGATGTGAAAATTTTTATTAGTATACTTGATACCTTCTGTTAAAGATATGTGCATTATGTCTACTGAGCACTATTAAAATGTTAATGCTGTGTTTCTTTCAAGGAAGCTATATTGGAAGAGCAGGAAAAGAAGAAAAGCAAAAACTTGTATGTATATAAGACCAGAGATACTTTTCAAAGCACTGTTTTGATGCAGAGAGCAGTGCTATTCTGCTTGTCTTGTACTTCTCAAACCATGTTAGAAAAGACCCTTGGTGTCATAAGACAACCTACTGTATTGGCTGTGGCTTTTTTTTTTTTCCCAGGGCAGTGACTATAAGCTTAAGAATTATTGCAAACATCCTTGTGCTTCTCTCGCTGGCTGGTAGTATTTACATCATATACTTTGTTGTGGATCGATCCCAAAGGTTAGAGCGCACTAAAAAAGAACTGACTCTCTGGGAAAAAAATGAGGTACGTTGTCTTTCTGTCACCTCTGTGCCAGAAACAGGATGGTTGTCTCAGGGCTCTCTGTAACAACAGTGTGCACTGAGGTGGGAATTGCAAGAGATTGGCCAGGAGCAATGAGGAACAAGTGTGAGGAAAAACCATAAGCTCTCCTGTCACTTACAAATCTCTTGGTGGCCCTGATTTCTTGCTACCTCTTGGCCCAGCGTTTGCTCAGCCAGAGGATACTGAATCTTCTGTGAATATTTCCATTCAAAGGAGTGGATGCTGAGAGTGAGGAAGTGAATAGGTACAGTGAAAAGCTACTCTGCCATTTCAGAGGAATATGCTGGCTTCATATTTCCCTCACAAGAAGTTTTTATTTTTATTAATAAAGTAGCAACTTAAGAGCTAAAATGTCTGCAGTAAAGATTTCTGCATGGTATTCCAGATCTATAAGATCTATATAGATCACACCTACTGTTATTACTAATATAAAAAATACCAAAAAAGCTAAAACAATAGCTATAAAAGATAATATTATTATTGCCAATAATAGCTAAAAAGCTCAAAGCTTCTCCTCCAAGCAAAGCAACGACCACTATATATGTGCATCAGCAGTATTTCAATCAGGAAATAAGGTACCACAGAAGATCCACAGGCAAAGCTGTATCTTTCTGTTCTGTAGGTAAGCGTAGTTGTGTCACTGATCACAATGATTGCACCCTCTGCTTTTGAACTTGTGGCAGCTCTGGAGATGTATCATCCAAGGACCACTCTTCGCTTCCAGCTTGCCAGGTATGGACATTATGCAGTGGAGAAAATATGTGGGAAGAAAGGCAGGAAAGGGAGAGATGTGCTCTGCTCATATGTTTTAGTCCAGCCAAAGCAGAGAATGTGTGAGAAGCTGATGGGATAACGATCCAATACCCTGTATCTTATTCTTCTTGTTTTCAGGGTTCTTGTCCTATATCTGGGAAACCTCTACAGTTTAATCATTGCTCTCCTGGATAAAGTGGACAGCATGAGCATCACTGTAAGTTTAACTTGATGTCTGTTGATGCATAAAGCTAGTAGAATTTAGAGATTGAATTCTATTTATTGTGATATATAAGAAGTCAGATGAAAATATGTTTTTAATTGATTAAAACAGATTACAGTTCGATAGGATTGTAATGTTTAGTTTGTAATGTTCATTTACAACTACTTGTATGTTTGCTAGGATAACTGGATCCATTTGATTGCTGATGTAACAAGATAAATAGATTCTGTGCATTGCTTAACTATTAAAAAAATAAAACCACCGTGGCTTTAGGGCACATATTTCCAGCTGCCATAAATCGGCTTTCAGTACTGTCCTTACAAGTTCCATCTGACTCCGTACGTTGACAGTTACTTGGCAGCCACTTAACTGCTGCTTGGAAAGACATGAAGAAATGCCTCTGTGTGTGTTCATGTTGTAGAAGGTACAGACATGTCCATGTATGCACAGCTGAAAAAGTAGCTTTTGGAACGTTTATTATTTCAGGACTCTGACATTAACAACGATGCAAGTAACTCTACCACCTTCTTAGTGACCAAAACCCTTTCTAAAGAAGACAATTTCTCTACAACTATTCCTGATGTACAAATGAAGAGAAATGGTGTTGTTACATTGGAAGAGTCTCGCACTCCAGGCCTGACAGTCTCTGACTCACTGGTTAACAAAACGGTTTCCTTGAACACCCAGAACCCACAGGATCAGTGCTGGGAGACATATGTTGGTCAAGTATGTAACTGTTTTATTATGTCATCGACTTATTACTAAGCCACATTTAACAAAAATTAAAATCAAGTTGTGCTGTGTTCAATTTTAGAGCTTTTCTTCGTATAAATTCCAGAATTCAGCTATAGGATTGTGTAGAAAGTGTAGAGACTACACAAAGTGATTTGGCCACAGGTACAAGCAATGTTCTTTGTTCGGTATCTACAATGTGTTTAGTGTTGTACAGATGTTCTTTTGCCAGGCTTCAGACTCTGTCTTCAGCTCTGCAGAGGCAGATCTCTACAGATCTGCGTGAGACAGAGCCTATTTTAATAGGACACATCCTGTTGAACTCATACAGAGAAACACAACTATAAAAATGCACCCTGTGCAGATTCAGGCTGCTGCTGGGAGAGACAGGGATGCAGACCTAAGCCAAGCATGAGGTTGTGTGCCTGGTCATTTGTACGCTGTCTCTGAATTCTCTATGCATTCTGTCTCAGAAAATCACTAGGGAATCAAGTGTTCTTCACTTCTTCAGAGAGTAAGAGGACAACAACAAAAAGTTTCAAAGTAGTGTGGCTACAGCCAGACTGCAGAAAACATGGAGACTTAACAGGACACTTTTTGTTTCCCTCAGTGTGAAGCACACGTAACTTTTCGCCTTCAATTTGAGTGACTAATGGTGGCACTAGCACACACAGAGAGAAATTTTAACCACACAAAATTCAAAAGATATCATTTGATCCAATATACTTCGGTCTCAGTGTTATACTTCTGTCTTAGGCCACTAGATTAAGAAGGATGCTAGCGTGCTTCTGACTTGCTGATCTCCTTGTTCCAGAGTGAACGATATCTAATGTCTTGTTTGATCATCTGGAGCAAAAGCCCCTTGCAGGGTTTGAAAGGCTGATTTCTCTTCTTGTACGCCCCTCTCCCTGTCGCACAGGCAACAGGAAATTTTTAGAATCAGCGTTTGTGGGTGTTTTTGATTGTTTGTTTGTGTGTTCCCCAGAATGGGCTAGGGATGTTTGGCACTGAACCTTTTCTATTTCACTGTATGCTTTTAAAGCCCAGTTAAACGCAGGACAACCTCGTTCATTTTCAAGCACTTAAACAGGTCTCTTTTGTGGCTTGATGATCCCACTGCCACTGGGTTTGGCTTTGTATGAGTAATAAGTGTTTCTCATTGTGAAGCACTCAGCAAGTCTGTGCTACCACAGTCTGTATAGTAAAGGATTGGGTACAACAGAAAAAAACCCAACTCATTTCAGTTTCTCTAGGTAAACTTTCAGAACAATCATTAAAAAGCTCTGGTGACCAGTATTTCATTGCTGCGAGCAATAGAAGGCACACTGGAAGCTTGATTATATTTGTTCTCTTTGCTAGAACAAAGACCACTGAGAGAAAAGTGAAACAGGAAAAGCTTAAAAAGAAAATAATTTATATATTCAAATCATATTTCAGCATTATACTAAGTTTAAGTCAAAATACAATTGCAAATGCAAAAGAGCCACATGCAGCCCATTTGCTTCCCGAATGACTCAGTGTGTGTGAACAATATGTATTTCAGGAGATGCTAAAGCTTTCAATTATCGACATGATTTTCACAGTCGCGAGCATCCTGCTAATTGATTTTTTCCGTGGACTCTGTGTGCGATATTTAAGTGATTGCTGGTGTTGGGATCTAGAAAGCAAGTTCGTAAGTATGGTCTTTATTTTATCCAACTAAAATGCTGAAGAAGATAGCCAGGTTCCTTCCTTTAGCATTGAACTTCCTTAAGGCTTTTCAACAGATAAAGAATTTCATGGCAGCAAACGCCTATAAAGGCATAGCTAGCACTATTTTTAACGCTATTAAATTGGGGGGCACAGGCTCAATGCTGAGATTAGATGTTTTTCTCAAGCCTACACTCACGGCCATGGTGCAAAAACCTCTCTTTCTTTTCCCAAAATGAGATCACAGACCAGTTCCAGAGTCAAAGGTGACAGTGAGGGCATGGGGTTGCTCCACACCTCTGCTTTTCTGTAGCTGCAGAGAGTGGTTCAAGAAGCAATAACTAAAAGCATATAGCCCCTTAAGGGAATGACAGTGAGTAATATTTGGATAGCAAGATGCTGTTGGCATGAAAGGCTAAGGACTTTCCTCCATCCTTAACTAAAGAAGTGAAGTAAACTAGAGAGGAAAGAGTTTATTTAACCCCCTGGTTTTAGTGTGTCCCACTGCCTGCCAAAAGCTGGTATTTGGTCTGGACATGTGAGGCTGTGTTGTGCTGTCTGCAAACTGATTCCGTCAAATGCTTCTAATAAATGATCTGGAAAAAAAAAATAATAATATTGAGAAGAGTTATTAATCCCACACTGTGTTTCTTGTAGCCAGAATACGGAGAATTCAAAATTGCAGAGAATGTATTGCATTTGGTCTACAACCAAGGAATGATCTGGTATGTAGTGCATAAGCGATTTTTGTTGGCTGATTTACTATCTCAGTCTGATAATTTCCAATGAAACTTGATCAAGTAGGATATTGGTAATGCAGGTTTTTATTGTTTATTATAATAAGAGACCACCTGTTGACAGTAAACTGTTGTTTACCTGTTTTTTTTTTTAATGTGTTCTTTTTTTTTGCTATTAAAATTGCTTCTGGCAACACTGAGCACTGAAATGACATTGTTTTTCCAGGATGGGAGCTTTCTTTTCGCCTTGTTTACCAGCATTCAATGTTCTCAAGTTGATCGGCCTCATGTACCTGAGGAGCTGGGCTGTGTTAACGTGTAATGTGCCCCATCAGCAGGTTTTCAGAGCATCTCGGTTAGTCAAAAGATAAAGAATAAATCTAATGCAGACAACGGAAATGTCTTCTGTGCAGAGGAATGAAATGACAGGAGATTTTAGCTCTGAGAGTTGACAGTAATATGATTGCAGTATTTTTTGACAGTGAATTTGCCAGTAATACTGATTGCAAAGGTATGTGAAAAAAAGAACCCCAAAACTCCAAACAAAACGTAGTTACTGGGAAAAAAAAACCCCAAACAAAACGTAGTTACTGAGAAAGTGGAGGGTTTGTAAAGCAGGGAAGTTAAAGATATGCAAGAACTGAAAAATATACCACAGAATATTCCTAGACCAACATATGTCTAAGAATAACACCAATGCTTTATTTCCATACAACTCTGAGCACAACAACCTCCATGTGTTAACTGTTCCAAGTTCTCTTTCTTTCTGTTTCTTTTTCTGAAAGCTGTAAAGTATCTGCTCTTGTCCCTTGCAACACGCAACAGAATTCCCCGTTTTTCTTCTGTCGTGAAAAATATCTTAATTGTTTACTCAAAATGGAAATTATTTCTAACATGTTTTGAAGATGAACCAACTTCTGCCTCTGTTCTGTTTCTCCCCCAACACAACTGGGCAGTCAGGTCAGTTTTTACAGAAGGGTGCTCTAAACAGTTCTCTGGCTGCAGCGGTGGTATCTGGAAAACAGCAGAAATAGGATTTTCATCATTAAGAGTCTGTTCAAACCGGTTCTGTTCAGACTTTCTAATCACAGCAGAATGATTTTGATCTTTCGGAAATGTAGATCTTGAAGTTGCTGGGTAGGTACAGACTTGCACCTGTCATGTTGCCTATTTTTATTCTCTGAAACACATTACGCCTTCTTGCAGATCCAATAATTTCTACTTGGCCATGTTGCTGTTCATGTTGTTCTTGTGCATGTTACCAACAATTTTTGCCATTGCCCGTTACAAGCCATCTTTAAGCTGTGGTCCTTTCAGGTAAGTCATAATAGACTAATGAAAATTGCAAAATTTGATTTCACCCTCTCACAATGAATTCATCAGGTTTAATAATACCCAAATTACCGTTAAAAAAAAAAATATTTATATATAAGACAATCTTTTGCTGATGACTGATTTCCAGTATGGGTTTAATTAGGTGAATATGTCAGTGTTTGGAGTAAGGCTTGACATTTTCCTTTATATAAGCTCTTCTGTGTTTACACAACGTAATGGGTCACCACGCAATCCAGCAAACATCGCTGTCCTGTGTCCCAGTTCAAGCACCCTCCAAGCCTGGCCAACGCGTTTGTGCTTTGGAAAAATTGTTGGAAAGCAAATAATCAACAAGTTGCCTTTTTTTTTTTGGGGGGGGGGAGGGTTCTTTTTCCTTTCACTATACTGTTCCAAAGTACCTTTGGATGTTAACTCCTTGTTTACTTGGTGCAATGCTGCTCAACAAACTGATGTATCTAGGATTTCTGACAACTTTGTTTTACTTCCCTTCCCCTTCCCTGCCCTCCTCTTGTAGTGGACAAGAAAAAATATACGATATTGTTTCTGAAACCATTCAAAATGATTTTCCCACGTGGTTCAACACGGTGATCACTTACATCAGCAGTCCTGTGGTTGTCCTCCCTGCGCTGCTACTTTTATTGTGAGTACTTTGTTTTTCCCAGGCAGGTTAAAATGATTATATTAATAATGGCCTTATCTCTGGAGAGTCAAATGTTGATGCTGAGGAACACACACTGCATCATTGTAATTTTATTAAGCATATCTGAAAAAAACCCACGTTATTGAATGCGTATAGTATTGAATCAGATGGGAATAAGAGTGTGTTAAAAAGACTGTCATCACATTTTCAAATGGATTTCCTTGTTCTGGGATCCCCTGTGAGCACAAGGTCACTATGTTGTGTCAGGGCTTGCAGTGCTGCTGGTTCCAGGAAGACTTAAGGTCCTTCTTCCTTCTCAAGAGCTCCTCAGAAATTAATATTCCATTTCCTCGTGGTCATTAGTTTAGTTTATGACTGTGAAACGGGCTCAGTCTATCATTTAAAGCAGCTACGCAGTCATCCTGATTTCTGACGAGATAAATCAATTATGAAGGCCTGCTCTGAAGTGTTAATGTAATATAACTTGCTGCAGACTTTCCAGTGAAAGGTCCTCTCTTACTCCAGTTTCTAAATAATTATTTACATCTGGGAATTATTACTTACTTTGAGCTGTTTGAACTTCACTCTGCTCTATGAAGTATCATTTTTCTTGCACGTACATTTGTATCATTTTTTTTTAATCTTGTAAACTACTGGCAAATGCAGTTTGTCTCAAACAGTGGGCTTTTCAGACAAATCAAAAAGACCAAAGCAATACTTCCTAATTGTAACTTTTTCCTCTAAGGTCCCAGCCACGTAAATGTGAACTTTTTTACAAATTGAAGTAGGTCTATTGACTGCTTCAAAGTGATAGCTGAGCACATATGTAAATGTTTGTGGTATAAAGTCCAGCTATAAGATTTCATCTGAAAGCCAGTGTAATCCAGGTCTGATCTCGTCTGTGCCAGTGTAAACAAGGTGTTACTCCAGTCAGTCAACAAACTTAGGTTGGTACGAGTGTGCAAACTCGGGTGTAATTCTGGTGTCTCTGTTCCGTAACCTTGGACTGGGAGAAAAAGAGGAGAAAATATTTATCAAAATGTTCATTTTGAGCACGCCCAGAATTTAAACCAAAAAAAAGCTAGAAATGCATACAGGGTTCTATGTGTAATGAAAAGACCTGCAAAAAAAAAATAAAGAAAAAAAAAAGGCACAATTAGAACTGCTGTTAAATCTGGTTTTAGTGTTACTTCCTTTCCTGTATGTTTGCTTGAAAGAAGGCTGTGATCCATTATCATGGTATAAAGGAAATGCTACAAAGCAGCAACTGAGCCTGTACATCATTTTGATGACCTATAAACCCTTAAAGAGAGGACTGTCGAGAATGTTTGATGTGACTCATAATCACCTCTTTCACTTCTAGCATGTTAATCTATTACCTACAAAGTATTGCGAGATCATTGAAATTCACCAACAATCAACTGAGAATGAAGATCCAAACAGTAAGTGCAGCTCAAAGCCCTTTTACATGCAGCTTGGTGGGTCTTCAGAAAGGTACTAGCCTAATTAAATCTCTGAAGTCACTTTCAGTGCTTCCCAATGTAAAACCAATCTTGTATTTATCCTCCTTACACAGCAGCGGATTTATTCTCTAATCCATAATAATTTAGTGCTTTTCATTTTCCTGAATGTGTTTTAGGAAAGAACTGAAGATAAGAAAAAGGTGGTTCAGATGGCAGTAGGTAAGTTGGTGAGCTTTAGAAATGCTGCTATTAATACGGCATTCAGATGCAAAACCATTTTGATTTCTCATACACATAGGAAAGTTCAACTACATTTAAGAAAAATCTGTATTTCCTGTAGAGTCCTGCTTTTAGATGGTTTTTGAGCTCGGCTTGACTTAATCTTGGCAGCACTGAAAAACAAGGTGTGTAGTTTGTACCTAAATTCTGCTGGGATCTTTGGACTGGCTATTTTCCTGCTTTTAGCACCAACAGGGCAGAACCTGGGGGGGAACCTCTGATTCGGATCATGTCAGACTTTGCATGAAACTCAAAGGTTAGGGGGCACAAGAGGAGGAAGGGCTCGGCCCCTATTCTTTAACCTGAGATGGTTGAGTATTTCATCAGCAATGAAAAGATTTCAGACTTAAGTGTCTACTGTGCCTGAGGGAATTTGAATCTGCATCTTCTACTTCTCAGATTTTAGCAGTGAGAAACCACAGAAAGGTCCTTCTAATAAAAAATTTGCCAAGCCAAAGAGAAAACATGATTCAGTAGCCTCATGGCTAGATCTTAATGCTACTGTCACCCCTTTATAGCTCTCCAGCAGACACATAAATGGTGAAATACCTGACGTGTAACAATTTAGTGATCAGGAGTGACTATTAAGGGCAATGAAGTATCTGCCCTGGTTGGATTTCCTTTGTTCTAGAAACCCAATTCAGCTTTTGGCTGTCACCAGCACAGTCCCTGGAGGCAGTTTGCTGAATGTGGCCACCTTCATATGGGGAGTGGTGTACACTCTGACCTAAAACTGGGCTCTCAAAGAGAGGTGTCGGCTTGTTGCCCATTTTGGAATCCTATGGTGCAGCGTCCAGTGTTTTTTGTACATTCCTCAATAGCACATCTGCTGTGTATTGTAGAATGATGAGCCACCCCTTTATCACCCTGTCTCCAAGCGTGACACCAGCTTCTCTTCTCTGAACGCAGAGGAGTTCTGTTGGATCCCCTGACTGAATTTGAGCCACTGCATTTACACAGCAGGCTCTAAATTTTGGAGGCTTGGACATTTCTTGTAATAATTTCTCTTTTCTAGCCAGAATCCAAAATCTGGATGGGAGTAACAAGAGACCAGAGCAAGAAAGTGATATTATCAGCCAGGAGTCTTCTGTTCGGTCTTCAACTCCTCGAAAGAATGGCAGTGTTTTGAACTTTGAATCTCCCGCGAGCAAAGGCACCAGAATACAAACCATTTCCCAGTCTGTGCCTCAAACTGTGCCCTCAGCTGATGTGGCAAGACCTGTCAACGCAACTCCCACAAGTTCCACTTCCTTAACACCGGCTCCCTCAGTATCAAGTGTACAGAAGCCAAGAAACAACCATATCACAAACAGGCAAGACTGCTTTGGTTTTGAAATGGCATTTCTTCCAGCAGCTCCATGACATACCTGTGTTTATTTACAAAACAGCTTAGAATTCAGACTGTCTGGAGCAGTGAAGCAGCTGAGCTATTTTTAAAAAGTAGATTCATTCACGGGTAGCATTCAGAGCACTGGTGACACCACCTCCTTAACCTTCCCTTCATTGAGATGGGATTATAAAACTTTTGAAATTATGCAGTTGCAGTTTGCACACACCTCAGGCAAAGGTAAATACTAAGCTTCCCCTCAGGCTTGTACCTAAAATTGTTTGTGCAGGATTCTGTTTCCATGAAAAAGGCAAAAGAGTGAATGAGGTCTGTGCAGGTCTGACTGTAGGACAACCAGTTTTGGACAGCTGGTTCAGATAACAGATCAATGCTTTAAGCTACCTGGTTTTGCTCAAGTGATCACATAAAGAGCATTTTTAGGTGGTTCCCAGAATGATAAGGAAACAAAACAGGAATGTAACCTTGAGAGGTCAATTGTCTGCTGCCTTTTCCTAGGGAAGAACGAATGTAACTCCTAGTTTCTAGACTACATTTCTCAAAATGATCCTAAAAATTTGCAACAATGGAGAGTCCATGATCTCCACCCTTACACTCTAATGTTTGACTTCCAGAAAAATAATTTTCTTAGCTGTATGAATTAGACTGATAGATGAGGGGCAATGGGTACAAGTTGGAACACAAGAGGTTCCACTTAAATATGANTTTTTTTTTTTTTCCTTCTTAAAGGTACCCAAGTGCTGTGCATGGGAGTGCAGGTGAGCTCTGTAAAACAAAGCCCTACACACCAGTGACTTTCAAAAAGCACACTGAAGATGTTCATTCGGAGCCTCTCTTCAGAAAAGGCATTCGGCAGGTAAATGCGGACGCTCTTGGGGCAGGGGCTCCCATTTTTGTGGAACGTCGACCATATGCTACCAGGTATTTTGTTGTTAATGAAAACGAGTCCCGCAAAAAATCACTCCGTTCTGCCTCCCGACTCCAAAGGCACTTCAGAAAAGACGAATCGGGAGACGTTATTGAGTTGTATCCACGCAATGTCAGAAGATACGTGGTTCGAACCCCGCACCAAATGTACTCCCCTCATCCCAGTGAAGATGAGGAGGAGGAAGAGGAACTCAGGAGAGAATTCATGAACAGATCCCATCGCCCTCGCTCACTGTCTGATCTTCGCCCACCACCAAGATTTTACATTGGGGAACGTGCTGACGGCCATATTCTTACGAGCAAAGACCTGGCCAGAGTGCATTACAAATCCTGGGATGATGGCTTTGAGCTAGACCTCGACAGGCCTCCATATGCTTACAAGAAAGTGCACCTGAACTATCCTGAGCCATGTGTGAAACCAAAATCAAAGCAAAAGCTGGAGCAATCTCTAACAGAATCTGATTCCATTTCCATTGAATCCAGCAGTGATCCGCAGAACAGCAGCAACGACCAGTATATCCAGGTGATCCACAGCAAGGAAAAGTACCCGAAACCTGGGACAAAACTCACCAAAAAGAAATCAAAAAACAGTGTTGATCTAAGTATGTCTGAGCCTAATGAGTTGGTGTGCTCAAATGTCTGAGGAAGTGCCCCAACCTTTCTGTGTTTTGAATGGGTGTAGGTGCTTTTGTTGTATTTGCTGATTGAGGTCTATCAAGAGAACCTACGACATTGTCGTTGCAACACCAGTGTATGCTGCCATTTAAGGTGGGAAAAGCATAGTTAGCCTTGTGTTTTACTGTAACTGTCCCTTGCTTCAATATCACAACTGATCTGTTGCAGAACTTGGAAGAGAAAATTATTCCAGTGTATTACCTAATGTTAACGCTGTTAAAAACCAAAAACCCTACCTACTGGAAAACCCAAAGCTATGTACTTGGGATATTAATTAAACGAGTACAGAACTATGTCAAATGAGACTCTCTTTGACACAGTCACAGCTAAAGATGCTTCCACTGAATAAATTCAACAGGTAATCAGCTTCCTACGAAAAGTTGCTATTTACAGTACAGTTTATAACGCATTGATGTGCCTAGTTTGACTTATGGTGTATAGCTCAAAGAAATCAAAAATAGGTTAATTCCAGAGAGCACTGAGTTTCTTTAGCGTGTACTGCATGGGCAGTGGTGTTATTTGATCAGCCTTCTAGATGAAATCCTAGATCTTGTATTAATTTTCTGGTGAGACTCCTCAGCCCAGCCTGATAAGCTTCACTGTAGAAAACTTTCTATTCCTGGCCTTAAAAACTTCCTTCATTACTCCTAATTTAATTCTATCCAGTTTTGTGTATACTGTTGCAATTTTACACCTTCTTTAGATGCTGCATACGGCCCTCTTTTTCACGCTGTTCGGATTACACCAGCATAAAAGAATCGTTGGCCTTTAGAAAGAACTGTGGGTGCTGCCACCTTCCCCTTGGTTCCACCAAGCCAGGTTTGTGCTCTGTATTGAGGATGGATGTCTCCCACAGCGCCTGCCCAGCACCCCCAGGCCTCCACAGGGCTGTGTGAGACCAGCCGTCGGCCGCCACCGTGGCCGGGCTGCAAAAGGGGAGTGAGCGGCGTGGCCCCATCTTAGGTAAGAGAACAGCAAGGCCTCCGCCATGGCTCCCCGCTTTGAAGGCTGGAGGCGATCGGAGTAACGTTCCATCTCGGCTGCCTGTCTCAGGCGGCTGCCCGGAGGCTTCCGGGAAAGCCCAGGCCACGGTCACCCGCGGCTCTGGGCTGGCCTCCGTGTCCGATGCCGGCCCAGCCACCATGAAGCCAGGCGACGCGAAACAAACCCGCCTCTTCCTCCAAGCCGCCGGGAAGCTGCGGCCCCTCAGGTGAGGGGGCGGTGCCGCCATCGGCCCACGGGGGCGGTGCGCCCCGGCGCCCTCATAGGCGGTGGCGGCGCGGCGGCTCCGCCCTACCCGGCCATGGACTACGCAGGACTCGCTGAGGCGGCGGCGGAGAAGATGGAGCTCTACCGGCGAGACCCTGGCGGCTGGCGGGGCTGCCGGCGTACGGTGAGCTGAGGAAGGGCGGGCGGGGGAGGGCCTGGCCCGTCCGGGCGGCTGAAGCCTCCTCTCCCCGCAGAGCGAGGTGTCGGTTTCGTGGAGACCCTCCGCGGAGTTCGCGGGGAACGCGTGAGTACGGCCGGCGACTCCCGGCCCTTTCTAGCCTTGCCAGGGTTGAGGGGATCGCCCCCCGCGGGGGCTCTGGGGTCCAGGTGAGGCCGAGCAGCGAGGGTTCGGTTTGGTTTCGTCCCTCCGCAGGTACAGGGGAGAGGGGATCGTGCCCGCCAGCCCCCGGGACGTCTGGGAATGCATAAAGCCGGTGGCCGGCGGGCTGAGGACCAAGTGGGACCAAAACGTGAAGGACTTCGAGGTCGTCGAAGCCATCAGCGATGTAAGTTCAGGTGAAAACTGTTCTGGTGCGATTAAAGCAATTAAAGCAGTGCTGCGTTCGGAAGCACCGGGCTCTGTACGGACCTTCTTGCCGTGCCCCAAGAGGCCGGGAGGTACGAAGGTCCCAGGACATTGTACAGCCTCTCCGTCCAGACTGATCTGATAACAGTTGGGTTTGGACATCTTTGTTTTCCTCTCTCTTTTTTTTTTTTTTTTTTTCATGAATTGCTCATCTTCTCTTAACAATGGCTTATTTTTCTGTAAGGAGCTACTAATACGTTCTTAGCTAAATCCTGCACACTTTAAATACGTAAATGTATACAGCTAAAGGTTTTAGCACTGCTGCAGATCAAGCAAAGTCACGTTTTTTTAAACAGCCTATTTGTGAAGGAGGAGGAGGCGTAAAGAACACATAGTCTTAGTCCGAGCAGTGAAGTGGTGGTGTCATCAGCCATTAATTCAGGCCCTGTCTTTCACCACGGCAGCAAGTGATGCTCTGCCTTTAGCTGATTGACTGCCCTTGGGACCCTGCGCTTTGCCTCAGTGTCCCTGTCGTTAAAACAGAGATGCTGCACTTGGAGCATTAGAGATGAAAAGGGCTATATGCGAGCAGTTGTTTCTGGTGCTGGGGTTATACAGTCTAATTTCCAATTTTTATTTATTTATTTTTTTCTTTTTGAGTGTGTCAAATTGCACACTGGATTCGCATCCCCACATCTGAAGTGGATGTAGATGCTCAGAGGCAGCTGGGGTACAAACGCTACCGTTCCAGGTGTGGTTTTGGAAGTCCTGGGAATTTTTATTTTTTTTCTTGGGATAATGTTACGGACCTATAGTATTAATTATAAACTTCAGATTTGGTAATGCTGTAAATCTGCCATTTGAAATTCGTACACTTTATCAGACTTGCCAGCACTTACCAGTGTTATAGAAACCTCTGTTTTAGGGAGCTTATCACCACAGAGCCCTCAGTGCTAAGTTGGTAGTGTTAAGGTTTCTGCAGTGTAAGAAAGTTGTGTTCATATGATATGTACTTCCTGGAAGGGAGAAGTATTTTAACTATCCTATGAACATGGGTGTGCCAGACTTGCTTTTCAGCACCCTTTGTGGTATTTGTCCTTAAGCAACCTGGAAGTAAGACGTTATCCCTCTTTTTCTCCATTAAACTGTCCTTCATCAACACACCGTAGTGCCTTTTGGCTGTGCTGGTTTGCATTTTGTTCAACAAAGGGTGTAACAGAACTCCAGGATACAGTTTATAGCGCGTAACTGAAAGAGTAACAGAAACCACAGGGATTTTTCTGCTGTACTTTTGAAAGCATCAACTGACCTAACTGTGTTTTGTGATTCTAGACGGTGTCTGTATGCAGAACCACGACCCCTTCAGCTTTCATGAGGGTTATTTCACCAAGAGAGTTTGTGGATGTGGTACTAATAAAGGAATATGAAGATGGGACAATGCTATCTGCTGGTAAGATGCTTGTGTTGGCACCACGTTCATGTTATGTTAAGAGATAACCGTTGCCTACCAGAAATAAATTTAAAATAAAAAGTAATTAACATGCTGTTTAGTAGTTGTTGATCTGACCTTGATCAGATCATAAAATACTAGTGGTCTTTTTACATTGCTGTATGTGTGAGTATATACCATGTTAATGCTCAGATAATGATGATACTATTGGCCTGTTGATTCATCCCTTGCTATGCTTTTGAGATGGAATAAGTATCCTATTTACTGTTAAGTTTGGGGTGAAGAGGGTGTTTTGTGGTTTTGTAAGAATTTGCAGAAATTGTAGAAGGAGTCCCGTTTAGGCTAAATCCTGTGTTAAGATTTTCTGCAATGCCTCTAGATTTTGGTGAAGCCATTGAATAAATGTATCAATCCTGTATGTGGAAATAATTGTTCTCATGAAACCAAACAGTGCTGGTTTTTAAAGGGCTGACACTGTATGGAAGGTTTTTTTTCACTTTCATCCTATTGCTTACTCTGCTACAGGTCAGTGCTTTTATTGCCCCACTCTTCAGCTGCCCCGTCTTCCCATTCTGTTCAGGGATGTGTTACCAGGAATTGATGTACTTGCTAGAGTGCAGCTTCTCAGCAGTCAAGTGGCATATACATCTGTAGTATGGATTTTGGAAATAACTTGAATGACCTCTCAAGAAAAGCGATGCCCTCCCACAACGTGGGTTCAGTGAAACTCCCTCCACAGGGTCTTGATGCTGAGTTCACAGTTCAGTAGCTATTGCTTCTAAATTTAATGCTTCTTTAATTTCTCCATTCCATGGCCAGAGTGGTTCCATTTAATGGTCTTTTCTGACCGCTTGTGTGGCACAGCCCCACATTGGCAAGGTTTTACTGCCATTCTTCTTGAATATATTCTATAGTGAGTTTGCTTTTCAGCTGCTGGAGCTTTGAGTCAAGGATTCTTTCCCATCTTCTGTAAAAATGATGCTTTCTTTGAATGCTTTATCTTATAGCCACCAACGTGGAACACCCACTGTGTCCTCCTCAACCAAATTTCGTGAGAGGTTTTAATTATCCCTGTGGCTGTTTCTGTGTACCTCTTCCAGGGTAAGAAGTGATCTATGTGAATGTTACATATTCTAAAGCCCCTCTTATCCATTGTGTGGTGTGTTTATGTGTACGTGGTCACATGCAATCTGTAGCCTCTTGGCAGTAATATGTTTCTCTCTTCTTTTGACTGGAAATTGTGATGACTATGACCTTTCTGTTCTCTTCTTTGTGCAATGAATTAGTCTCTCTGTGTTTCCTAGAGGGAAGTAAGTCTTTAATGTTACAGGAACCGTCATCATAGTAGGATTCTTGCTGACCTCTTAAGCAGAGATTCAGCAGAACATACAAGTATGGTCTTAATTTTTGGTAAATGAGTATCTGGTTGTTTATTGCAGTGCCATGATTCATAAACAGAATCACCTACCTAATTAAGGCCCAGTTTATCTGTAATTTGACTTGTGGAGATACCCACGTTCATTGAAATTTGGAATTAATGTCTGTTGGCTGTTTTCTAAAAAAAAAAAGTACTGGGAAATATCTATTATCAGGTAATGCATGTAAGAGTCATTGCAAAATTCTTAAGGCTTTTAAACTGCTGGCTATAAAAATCACTTGCATTGTCTTTGCAGGGAGCCAGACAGGACTCAGCTCCTCAGTTTCTTTCAGACTGATCTCGGTGGCTATCTTCCCCAGACGGTGGTGGATTCCTTCTTTCCAGCTAGCATAGCTGGATTTTACAGCAACCTGACCAAAGCTGTTAAAGCATTAAAAGCATGACAAGATGATTGCTGATGTCACCAGCTGAGGGTAGGAAAAAAGCTGACAGCTTGAGGGCAGAAATAGGAAGTTGGCCATACAGGACTGTACTACCAGCAAAGATACTTAGGAAAGGGGAACAACGATTGAGCAAAGTAACTTTCAAAACAGCATTTTTCTACCTGTCTCTATTCAAAGCAATGTGTTCTTTTCTAATACAATATCCTTCATTTTCATAATTAGAGAAATCTCACAGCAGAAGCTGGAAGAATCCCGGAGGCAGCACTGGTGGCTGTGTCTGCAGGGAGAAGATGCAGATACTAGATCTGCTTTCGACTGCATTTTGTCAGTGTCTGTGAAGAGCTGCATTGCTAAAATTCACGAAGCACTACAGTGTTAGGCAGGTGCAGGGCAGCCTGTTTTGTCCCTGAAGCTCCCTTTAGACTCATGTAGAACAACATTCCTTCCCTAAAAGAAGAGGTGGCTGTTTTGCTGCCAGCGCTCAGAATCTGCTGAGGTGCTTCAGTGGGTCCAAACCAGCAAAAGGTAAAAACCAGGACAAATGGCATTGTGTGAAGGATCCCACTTGTGTGTTCTGGCAGATTTCAGTACTAATGGTAAATATGCCTTAAGTGTGGTTTTCTTTTTTTTTTATTTCTTTTTTTCTCTACATCAAAGCCTACCAGTGCAAATCAATTCATAGTTCTGTGAATTGACAGGCGCTCTTCCTTTCTCCTCTCTGTAACAAAACCAGTGATTTCCGCAGTGTCGTGATACAAGCTGCACTGACATAGTGGCAATAAATAAGAGGATTAAGCACTTTACTTGCCTTTTTTTTTTAATGCTTGAAATAAGCATTTTTAACTGCACTTGAACATTTTTTCGGTCTCCTGTGGTGAGGGGTTTTAACGGGTAAATAAGTTTTTCAGTAGCTTAGTCTTGACAGGCCGTAAGGAAACTGCTTTTTTCCTAAGACTGGTTTGTCTCACAGCATTATCTTGGGAAATCAGCTCCTGATCTTTCGTGCAGTGATGTGTCCAGTTTTTAGGAAATATTTATGGTGCTGGTTACTGCAGGAATATCAGACATTACTATGGATTACATATAATTGCAAGAAGAAAATTAATTGCTGAATTAGGAGTTTAAGTGGGGTTTGTGATTTTAATGCTGTCACCTGAGTATTCAACAAGGTGAATATGCTCTGCTTTCTGTCCCTGTATTTGTTTTATATTTAGCGTAGGGCATGCACTTGCACACAAAATTTCCCACTTTAAATTTCGCCCTATGGAATAGGTTTTTCAAGGAAACAGTTTTTAATCTTGTCTCCTTTGTGTATAAAGATGTAAAAACTTGTACGAGTGTGATGAAATAAATATTTTTTTTCTGCTACATCTCGCTGTTTTTCCTGGATCATCCTTTAAAATGGTTTCTCATGTACCTGCTTTGCCATCAAGAAAACATAAGAGCCACTTGAACCTCTAACATCTCACTGAATTCAAGGCAACAAGGCATGGGAAATCCTTCACTCCCATTTGCACTCCCCACTAACTGGAGATAAAGATGTTTTGGTGAAAGCACTCACCTTCTCAACTTCTTTTACCTTGGTTGGTCCTTATTCCCAGTTTAGATTGCTGCTTTTTGTACTTAGGAAGAATAACAAATTCACTGAAAAGAGATTTGGGCCCTGTTCTTACACTCTCATATGTATTTATCTAAATGTACTAAAGTTGTTAGGCATGAAGTTCAGTATCTCAGTAAATCTTTACAGGATTATGATTAGTTTAATTAGCAAAAAGTTCAAGGAGTAGAGCTCGGATCACTCGTTATTCCTGCAAGTAAGTCTTTTGTAGACACTGGGACTCTTTATTAGCTGATTATTATCTATTTAAAAATTACTTTTTTTTTTATTGCTCTGAGCAATAAAGATGGTAGGTGAGGCTCTTCTCTGGAATAATTTAAGGATCTCTTTTCTGAGTGATCAGCATGTTCTGTTCAGAAGGACTTAAGAGCCCTTCTGCCCTGCCAAATTGGAAATGGAAATGTCTTGGCAAAGATTGTCTGTAAGATCTTGGAGGACTCCCCAGTGAGACACGTTGCCTGTCACACAGCATGTTTTGACTTCTTTTGAACTTGGCGGATGCCAAGAAATGTGGAGGCATGCAAAAACTGTAAAACTTTGGAAGTGAAGTGAGAAGAGCACTTCTGGATACAAACAAGATCAAACCCGTCTTGGTGGTTCTTTGTCAGTACTTGAGTTGATAAAATTAAATAGCTGTTTCAGGTGAGGACAATTCCAGCAGATGGCATTGAAACAATTATGGTGTTCTGTGCCATGGCTGTACCTAGTGCAGTCTGGTGTTAAAGTTATGAAGCTGTGCAAAAAGCATGATCTGGCTTTTATAGGAAATAGCTTTAACAGAGCTGAGGAGGTCTGGCCTGCTTTTCTGGGCAGAAGTCATTCATGTTTTTCCTGTACCTGTGGTATGGGCAAGTGGTTGGAAAACCTTAGCATTTTTTGTGTGTACCAGGACTTTACTTAAGCCTAAGCTTAAGTTAAATACAAGGAATTCTTAAAAAAAAAGAAAAAGAAAAAATATTCAGAGAGTTTCAGGTAGGTACCAGTTAAAAATGTATGAAAAGATTCCCTCTCACATTTTTCTTCTATTTTGGTTGCTACTCGATTCATAGAAAATCTGTTTTGAGGATTATTTCCTTGGTTTTTGGAAAAGACAGCTCAGTTGGGAATGGATTTGGAAACGTGGGGGCATGTTTCAAGAATGTTTCACATCAAGAATGTTCTTTCCAGGTTTAACATAGAGTTTACTTGTGAGGAAAGGCCAAAGCAAATCATGCCTGGATTCAATTAGCACCTTCTGCTCTCTATCCTTCTTCCCTTTTTCCTCAATTGATGTTCATGGTTTGGTGAAGTTAAGCACCCAAAAAAGGGTGCAGTGAATTCCTGACTATGGGAAGGTGAGCAGCCAAGGGCAAGAACCAGTGCAGCCCCTTGGCTTTCAACTGGTGAGTCACTACTTCCATCCTGATGTTGCATTTCTCCCTTTAGAGAAATAGATCAGAGACCAAACGGGTGCACGAGACCATCTCACGTAGATACACATGCTGCTGCTGGTAGAATTCCATAGGGTGCTTAGAGAGCCTTGTCAAATGCAGCATTTGAAGCACAGATTTATCTCCAAGTTATTTAGTGCTTCCAGAATAAACATTTGGATTCAGAACTTTAAATTCCCAAATACTTTTGCTGATACGTCCCTTTAAAAAACTAACACAAAGACATTTCAAAAAAATGCTTGTGGTTAGAAGGTAAGAGTTGGTTCTAAATGGCCTCTTTACTCTCCTGCTGTAGCAGCCTGAGACTTCTGGTGGGAAGAAGGTTAGAAAAACCTCTGCTGTGTTACCCTCAGCTTCCTGCCTCACCCTTGCAATACTGTAAGATGCTCCTTTTTCCCCTGCCCGTGTTTGCCTGCTGGAGATGAGATGTCTCTGACAATTGCTGGTAGAGAGTTACCCTCTACAGGTGTTGACTCTCCTGGCTTCGCTGTGGCTTGAATAGAAAAGCTGGAGTTTTCCAGGGCACCATTGTCATTTTGACACCCAAAGCTGCATCCCTTCCTCTGCCCTTTACACATTCCCTAAGGCTTTTCCTTTGCTGTAGCATGTAGGCTTGTCGACACGTTTCTTTCCTCCTGGTGTGGTAAGGTAGGGAGCCAGACTTGTAGAGAAAGACTGAAAACTTAGCACAGAATGTGCTTCTGATATTTGTTAAGTTAATGGCTTAAAATAGAAGAGTACTGTAGCTGTCACATATTTTATTACAACCAGTATATTATTAATAGTCATTATTTTATAATTCTATACTTTGGAACATCTGTTTCTGAATACGGAAACAAGAATCGTGCACATTTTGTGCACATCTTGTTTTATCCCACACAGCTTGCTCTGTAACTCTGTTCTTCTCATATGTGCTTTCTGAGCATCTGGCTGTGGCAGCTAAATGCCTGCAAGTAATAAAACCCTTTTTTTGTTTGCAATATTGGCAGCAGTCTAATTCCTCCTCTTACAAAGTTTCAGACGACTTAGCGGTGACAGAGCTTGGACTCTTCCTCTTGATGATGGCTGTGATGGGCCCATCAGGTAATGCCTTGATGATATTCCATGCTTCAAAACGAGTGAGTCCTTGCATGGCAGTTGTGTGCACTTGTAACAGCTCGTCACCAGGCTGAACAGAGCTGCTTTGTTCCAGTGCAGTCCCTGGGGAAAGAAAATTAATTTCCTTTAGTTCTTTGTGCGGAGGAGTCTTTAAAGGATCTTTCACTTCCTAGGGATCACCAGCAAGTTTGGTATAAACCACCTGGTCTCAGGAGGCAGCAAATTACTGGCGCTGCACGGGATAATGCTGCATTTACAAAAAATACCATTTTTCATGGGAATAAATCAGTAGTTGGTTATGGACTGCACAAGTTTGCATCAGCTAAAAATCAACTGTGTATGTATTTAAGTGTGTTTACCTTTAAATATCCTGTTGATGATGATGGGTTTATCTCCATGAATAGAGCCTTTTCCTCCTTCCAAACTGAATCCTAACCCAGCAGGTGTTTTTTCTAGAGTTACAGTGCAGATTGTATCTTCAGTTGCTGGAAACAAATGGAGACTTAGCAGATGGGCACCACATAGGCTGAAAAGCTAAAACATCTGTTACCAAAAAAATGAATTTCTGTTTTGTTTGCAAAGGCATCATAAACCGCCAAATGAAAACTAAAACTCTCATTTCTCCTTTCATCATTGTAAGGGCCTCTGGGAAGCTGGGGAGAGAAAGTTTTGTTTGAATTTATGGCAGAATAGAAATACAAAAATGAAAGCTGGTGACATTTGCTAGAATTAGAAGAATCCAATCAGTGGGAGAGAGCTTCAGGTAAACATATTTCACTTGACTCAAGTTATAGAATAGTTACCAACTACACAGCTCCTAATGTTTATTTGCAGTATATAAATATTCTTAAAAACTGCAGATCTCTGGGTTATACTTTAGGATAAAAAAACAACAACAAAAGAAAAAACCAAGTACTTTTTATTTTAAGAATGTGAAAAGTTCTGCAAATCTGACCTTGCTATGTTTCAGATGGAGCCACCTGCTCTATCCAAGCTATAGCATGCTGTTTGTTGAAAACAAAATTCTCTTTCACAGAGAAAAAGTCTTGTAAACTAGAATCTAGTAGTATTAGAGGAAAGAATTACTGTTCACTGAGTTGTCATTATACCTTCAATTAGACATCTTAATCCAGTAATAATCTTCTTATGCCTACAGAGATTCATATAAAGGACCGCACCTGGCTTTTTTCAGAGGATTCCATTATTTTAGAAATCTCTTAATTCTTTCACTTGTCAACAGAGTTATTCCAAGTGTCTGCTTCAGGAATGTTTTGTCTGTCTTTAAACATGGTTCTCAGATTTACACAGCCAGTGCTAAGATACTTTATGAACACCCAGGATTTCAGGTGGTGAGTAGATGCTTAGCAGGTGGGAGCTGCAAGGTAATGCCATTGAACTTACTCACCAGACTCTTGTGAGGCATCACTTGCTACTGAAGATGTACTAGAATTGATTGAAACATTGTGATTTTTTTCTCCATCTTTAGCTTTTCTAGTGACAACAACGGCTTGTCTGGGCTGTCGAGCCTGTCGCATGATTGCTGAGGCATCGTGGTGAGTTGCCCCTTTAAGAGACTTTCCATTAATGGATAGTACTTCATCTCCTTTCTGAATAGTTCCTTCCTGGGATGCTAGTCCATTGGGAAACACCTTGTGAACCTATTGAAGAACCCAGTCAACACACACACACACACACACAAGGAAAAAAAAAAGGGGGGG
>VXBJ01001286.1:58646-70005 GCA_013400055.1 Nycticryphes semicollaris | reverse complement strand
GAAGAACAAACCACTAGGTCACTCGGTTAATACTTTTTACCATGTGTATTTTACTTTCTTTGCCAGTAACAAGTTGCTTCTAGTACATCCCAGGACTGAGAGCTGAATAAGTTTGTGCAGGGCACAGCTCCTCAGGCTGCTCCTCAAGCAGCTTGAAATCCCTCTAACGCTGATATCAGATGTCCAAGGCCTTGCTGCTGCCGTGGTGTGTACCTGTCTATGCTACTTCCTCACCCTCCCACTGCTCTGCTGGTGGGAGGAAGGAGGTGTGAAGCTGGTCTCTGTTTTCCAGACCTGTCCATGAGCACACCTCATTCCTCCTGGTCACCCTGCCTGCTCTTCCATAAGCATGTGACTGTGGTGTTGGTTACTTCCTGATGGGGGCTGTGTGTTGTTCTCCCTTGGCTTTCAGAGCTGTTGGTGAGTATGGTGCCCAAGGGAATGGGACACCCATGCCAGTGGGCTGCCACTGTTCCCCTGTCCCCCCTCTCTCCCCTGGAGAGGGCAGCTCTATGCAGGAGGATCCAGATTTCACCTGTTAAGACCATCATTCTCCTGACCCTATCAATACAGCTGCCTACTTTGATTATGCTAAAAGCTAACTTCTGTAGCAGAAAACCAGTAAGTTATATATTTTTACATAGGGTAGTTGCTTTTGGACTATTTTTTAAGAAAGATGCTACTTACTGTTACCACTTTGTTTTCTAGATCAATGCCCCCTGCCAGGCTGAATCCAAGTCCAGTATCTTCTTCTTTATGCAAAATTGTGACGTGAATATCATCAAATTCCTAGGCAGATAATAAAATAACATCAAGAACTTCACAATAGGTATATGAAGGTGACTGGAAAAATCAGTATGTTTTCTTTTTGTTTCATTGTATGTTTTATAATGAGACTTAGTGGCATAAACGTAATGCTGAGATGTGTTTTAGTATTTGGTTTTGATCAAATTTACCTATTGGTTATAGATTTTAAAAATGCTATTCTGTGTCTAAAGTTGTTCTGGTTTGGTAAACCAGATCAGTCTGATCTGGACCACAAATGGAATTTATTAAAAAATATAGTTATCGTGTACTGTAGAAAAAGAAACTATTGCTGAATCATGTTAGAAGACCTTTTCATTGAGAAAGTGGAAATGGCCAATATCCCATTGGGGGCAACATTGTAGCATTGCCTTTGCTGCTAATCAGACCAGAAATATCCATGAGGGATGTTGACAAGAAACAAAAGTCAATACAGAGTTTGGCTTTCCTAAATTCTTCTTGTCAATCTGCTTTTTTGTTTGCAACATACTAACAAAGTTTGTTGTAGTCAGGAAGAATTCGTCTCTGACATGAGAATATCTCTACCTAGTATTCTGATAGGCAGACACTAATTCGCTACCCACACCCGGTGGTGCAGACACAAACCAGGACTAACCTGGGAGACACGTCACTGCAGTTAGCAAAGAGACAAAAAACTAGATTATCTTGGGCGGCTCATTGGTGCATTAATGCAGTTAGGCTGCTTTTGCACAGCTTGGAGTAGGTAGCTGCCAGCAGAAGCTGAATATTTTTCAATGCAGAGCTCTGGAAGTTATCAGCTTTTTCTTTGAGTGCGAGAAACCTTCAAAAGTCTTTACAGCTCTGGAATGCACACATTTAACTTTGATTTTGACTTACTCTGAGCTTTATTGCAATTCTAGACTAATCCATCCAAAGATTGCTCAGTATGCCAAAAATGAGACATCGGGTATCTCAGACTGGCAACCCATGTTAGAAGAAAGGCCTCCAATATATACCACTGCCTACTTCTGCATACATTAGTTAAGTGAGTGTTACTCTTCCTTTGTTATCTTCTTCAAGATTTTTGACCAAAAAAGGTAACCATTACCACCGGTATGCATTGAGATTGCTTTTGTTTGTTATAATATCAAGTTGCAAAGACTAACCAGGCACATATATGCCGCAGCTTTCTGAAAAGCCTGCACGAAAACAAAAAGCAGATTTACCTTTAAGGTTGCTTCATCTAGTGATTTGACTTCCTCTATGAGCTTTGCTAACTCTTCAGGGGAAAGCAGAGAGATGACAGACTGCCCTGATGCACCAGATGCTTGAGGTGAGCCGTGTTCCTGTTTCTCTTCCTCTTTCTCGTTGTCTGCTAGGCTCACGGTGTATTCTCTCAACTCAGAGAGGCTGTTCCATTGTGACAGGAATAAAAAGAAATGGTGAGTTATGAAAGAACTGTAGCACAGTACAGACAATTTTGGAGCAGTTATCAATATTTAATTGGAGTGGTAGCTCCTATAGTAAGTATTATAAATATATACAAACATAAGTTAATCCTGTTAGCCTAACAGAATAGGGATCCACCCCATAAAAGAATAGGCATAACCTCTTGGCCCCAGGAAAAATCAGACTTAAATCTCCTTTATTATGGAGATGCTAGAAATATTTCTCCTAAGTAGGAGGAAGCTTGACATACACATGTTCTTATACAGTAAAAATTCAAAAGAAGTGTAGCAGTCATGCAATTCATTCAACCTTTGTGCTCAAAAAATAGTTGTTAACTTAGTCTGTGTTTTACCTTAGATTGCTAATCTGTCAGCAGATCAGCATTCATGCTCACCAATGCTGATCTGCAAATCTATTTTTAAACATAGTGTCTTACTTTAGCGAAAATCCAGTGTCCAGGTGGTGACTCTCATTTGCAGGTGAGAGAGAAGTCCCATCCTCCTCCAGAGAGGACTGGGACAATGTGTCCAGAGTTTCCCATGCATTGTTTCCAGAAGGGACTGGAGACTGAGGAAGGCAAAGCAGAGATTTCATTAAAGCAGATGACACCTGGCTACTGATAGAATAGATCTTGCTACACTTTTCATCATACGCCTTCGTCATCTCACAAGACTGGGTAGCAGTAAGTGGGAAGCTTCGTGATCGTAGGCCGTGCGCTTTTGCAACTGATACAGGATGGGAAGGTGCAATGGCTTCTGGAATTAAGAGACCTGAGAAATTTTCAGTGTTGGCATTGTTGCTGTTATCTGAGCTAGCCACAAGGACGTCCCTGGGAGAGGAAGATCTATCTAGGCTCTTTGTACCCGTGACCACGGGTGACTTTGGCTGTTGTTGGCTGGTTTCACAATGTTGGAGAAACGCTTGGTGTAAATGTACTGGAGTCACTTCTGAACCTGTTGCAGTGGCAGAGTGTTCTTTCTGGACTGATGGTTTCAGGCTAAACCTTCGAGGTATTTTTTCAGGTGACTGTGGGGCACTCAAGGATTCAAATGAGCTTATTCTTTGTTTTATTGATGATGCCCTAGGAGAGCCACGGGATAAACCGGACTGCAGTTCTTTGCTGGAAATACTCCCAAGGTCAGGAGGACTTTGATTTGTCTCTGTTTTTAGATCTGAATTTGCTTTCCTTAGTCCTTTCAGGCTTTGGCGAAACCAGGCTGGCTTAGGTGCAACTGGAGGACCTTTTTTCACGCTGTCATTTTCATCTGATTTTAGCGCTTTTGAGCCAACTATTTCTGATTCTGATTTCTTCAGAACTGTCTCTGAGCTGCTTCGATTTTTATTCTCTTTATTTGCATCGATGGCATGTTGCAAATCTAAGTGAACGTTGTCTTCAGTCATGGTAGGATTAAATAAGCTTTTTATGCAGTCAGAAATTTTAACCCAAGGGTCTTCTGTTGTTGTATCAAGACTATAATCTACCCGCGCTTGTCTTTTAAGTATAGGTCTTTGTATTGACGAAAGTGGATTCCCTGTATGAAAGAAACATTTATTAGAAGCAAGCTCCTTCTAATTCTCCTTCTCTATGTGTTGCTAATAATTCATTAAGCTTGAGTTTCATGCAAGCCTACAATGGGTATTTTTTAAAGTTGCTACAATGTTACAGCTTTTTTAAAATCCAGAGCTCTTGATCTACAAGTTCTGATTCTTGACGTTTCAATTAGCTAAAAACAAGGCTCTTCCTTAGTTATATGCAAGATGCTTTTTCTTGTAAGAAGCCTGCAATTTCTAAAGATAACTTAAACTCTGGGGTTCTGAAGTAATGAAGTAGTCAATTACAGTTAAAATAGAAGGCTAAAACTGCAATGTTGTTTGCAGCCTAATGAAAAAGCTGGTGTTACAGTAAATTCTTTTAAAAAATAGTTTTTCTTTCCTAGTTTTGTAAGTATATCCTGCTCTAAAAGAAGATCTTTGATTAATCTTTATGCTTCCNAGAAGCCTGCAATTTCTAAAGATAACTTAAACTCTGGGGTTCTGAAGTAATGAAGTAGTCAATTACAGTTAAAATAGAAGGCTAAAACTGCAATGTTGTTTGCAGCCTAGTGAAAAAGCTGGTGTTACAGTAAATTCTTTTAAAAAATAGTTTTTCTTTCCTAGTATTGTAAGTATATCCTGCTCTAAAAGAAGATTTTTGATTAATCTTTATGCTTCCTCAAATTTGTGTGGGCATTTCCAGTTGGATTTTTCTAGTAAGTAAAAACTTAATTCTAATGTAAGAATATTTTTTACATCACAGACAGATTAAGTATTTTGATATTAGCCATGGTAGAGCTGAATGGCAAAAAAACTTCTTTTGTGCAGTTGCACAGATACTGTTATCTGCTTCAGTGTAAATAAAAATATATTTCTAAGACACCATTACTCTTTTTTTTTTTATGATCTGAGCCAGAAGTTACAGAATCATGGAATGGTTTAGGTTGTAAGACACCTCTTGAGATTGTCTTGTTTCCTTAATGCTAAGTTTCCTTAATTCTATCTAGTGCAAAAAGGTACTTCCTCAGTGGTTTGTACCATTGCAACATTTGAGCCTTGAAACTGCGTCAAAATGTCCTCTAAATATGCTAAAACTAAGCTTTAATATCAAATTGTCAATATAAATACAGCAGTAGTATACCTTTCCATTAATACCTTTTTCACAATAAATCATCTATTATGCTGACTACGATATAGTTTCCCCCCCCCTTTTTTTTTTTTTTTTCAAAGATTAATCGATAGTTTGAAGTTTCATCTGTTCACCCCAAAATATACAGATAAGAATTGAGGTCTACATTTAAAGAGAAAGGCGAAGTCAGCCCAACACCCATTTTGAAATCCAAACTAAATGANGAAATACAGCAGTAGTATACCTTTCCATTAATACCTTTTTCACAATAAATCATCTATTATGCTGACTACGATATAGTTTCCCCCCCCCTTTTTTTTTTTTTTTTCAAAGATTAATCGATAGTTTGAAGTTTCATCTGTTCACCCCAAAATATACAGATAAGAATTGAGGTCTACATTTAAAGAGAAAGGCGAAGTCAGCCCAACACCCATTTTGAAATCCAAACTAAATGATAGGTCCAGCTGCAAAAAAAAAACCAGTTCATGGAATTAAACATACCTAAATTAGCTTTTCTTTCTTGATCTCTGCCCGCTGGAACAGCAGTTGTGTGTTCAGTATCGTGTGCTGTAGGAGAAGTGGTAAAGGCACTGTGGGTTACATCAGTTTGACGTCCCTCTAGCATTGGTTCTCCAACTTCCTGCTGAACAAACAGGAAACAGAAGTGTGTTAGAATGCAATTATACAAACCACCCTATATATGAATCTGAAAAAAACCCCATAGTTTCATTTGGTTTTAATCTGAAATGAATTATTGAATAGAAATTAAGTTTTCACTTCTGCTTTGGATGTAATCTTCATAGGACTTAATTATATATTTCAAGAGTGCTGGCGTGATATTTTATGGTTATACTTGTAAACAGACTGTGAAAAAATGCAATTAATATCTCAGAAATCTAATAATAAACTAAAAGACTGCCTACTATAATTTTCAATCAACAATTTAGTAGAATTCTGCAAAGCAGCCAAGCATATTTCCTCTAATTTAATATTAAACTCTCTTTTCTGTTGAAGCCTTTTGCCCTGAGCACAAGCCAGACATGTTAAATCACTACTGAGTTTCATAGGTCTCCCTTTCTTGTTTTTGGCTGGGAATACAGGGTGAGAGGGTTAGTTTGAGGTTGCAGTAAGAGCCACTCTCAACATCAACACGTGCTCTGGGATTGCCTGATTCCTTTGTAACCAATGACATCAAGTTGGACACTGACATCAGACATTCAGTAAGTGAAGCAGACAGCTTGCAAGCACCATGAACATACAGTTTACTTGTACTCTTTACAGGTGGTTTTTACTGGTGCAGTTTAAAGCATGGTGGAAAATATCAATTAAGCAGCCTTATAGTCTGCAGAACCCCCATAAAAAAAAGCTGTGGTATGCAGGCCTCAAACTGACTAATACAGAATGTTTGGGGAATAAAGGTTAAAAAAATATTAAAAAGCAGTAATAAAGCCTTCTCTTAATGATCTGAAATATATTCTGATAAGAAACCCTCTCTCCTAGGGACTTAAAGGAGCTATTGCCCTGAGATATGCAGACAGTCTTAGTAGAGGAAGTTACCTTCATTAACAGAGCTTGACTTTTCATAGACTTTATTGATCTAAAGGTTCTTTTTATTTTTTTTCTCCTTGGTACTGAAAAATAAGTTGCATGCAGTGATAGGTTCAACAAGTACTTATTTCTATGAATTTTACTTCTGAAAGGTGAATTTCTAGCAGCTACTGCTGAATATGTATCTACTGCTCTCTTAGGGGATGGTAAAAGTGACCTTATATGAGGTACTGAATTGAAACTTTCTTGGATATTAACATTATAGATGGACTTCTGTCTGAGCTATAACATTTCATTTTACTCTGTAGGCTGCGAACTGTAGGAGGATTTTGGTTGTGTTACATTGAGATCTGCTCATTTCTGCTGGTGTATTACTAAACCCAGGGAAAAGAGGTTTAATTTTTAAACAAACCACAACTTTGTTTCAACATGCAAATCTCATGATCCCTCACACTCATGCAAATGTGAAACACTGTCTTTCCATTCGAGCTTAGATAAGACAGGGAACTGAAATTTAATAACCTACAAATACACACTCTGTTTTCAACTACTATAGCTCATCAACAAATATGTATGTGCCTTGCAGTTTGGATGAGTTTATTTAGCAGCTCCTGGTCTCAAGAAATGTATTTGAGCCCAAAACTACCTGCTGTACATGATGTTAGTGCTTTCTTCCAATAGAAATCCACTGCTGAAACATGGAAATCCTTTCACAACTTCTATAAGCGATTGACTCTGTGAGTGACAAGGTTAGGATCAGCCATACCAAGCTGACGTCACAGGCTGTGCAAACTCCAGTCCCAGATCAGAGCATGTCCCTGTTCCAGTCGTGCTGGAACAAGACACCAGTGACGCACATTCATGAGGAAGTGGCTGTGAAGGAGTCAGATTCATTCTTACTGCTGCTTTCACTGAGATTTCATCTCAGATTCCTTGATATGGAAGAAAATGTCCTTCAGGTACTTCTCTGCCTTCTTACCTTACTTTGAGCATCATGTTTTGACCTAAACTGGCTTCACTAAGGCACGTATGTTGTTTCCAAAACACAAGAGCCTCATTCCCTTCTCCCAGTCTTTATGCACAATTTCTCTTTCTCCCTTGCCTTTCATCCTGCCATCATACACAGTCATTTAGCTCTCTTCCTTCCCCTGCCTCACAAATATGCAAATACAAGAAAAATTTTGCAAATTTTGCCTTACCTGAACACTTGCAGAAGGTGATACAGCCACTTCAGATACAATCTTTTCTTTTCCATCTGCATTACACTGGTCATTACATGTACAGTCCTGCTTAAAATATTTCCTTGGTGGAGGTTTTGGCTTTGATGATTTAGGTTTTCTAACGAGGATCTCTGATGATTTCTTAGTGTTTTGCAAGGGTCGACCTCCCTCACTACGAGTAGGAGGGGAATTTCGCTCCGAATTGTTGCCAGACAATGAGTCCAGCAGGCCAGGTTGTCTGGTTATTGGTACATCGATGCTGTGGACTCTTGCTTTCAAGTCAGCCAGATGGTATGCAGCACCGGTACTGCATGAGGACCTGGGGTTGTAGCTGCTGTCACTGCTGGAGCGGGTCATCAGCTTCTGTGTCCTGCGGCTGCAATGCGCAGCGTTCCTCTCCATATGTTTCTCACACGGGTGTCTTCCGTGCCAGCTTGTTTCTAGTTTTTTAAAACCTGTATCCGGAATATGTTCAAAATGTCTATTCAGATACACGCAAAATGCTCACTTCAAAGATTCAGCTGATTATATTTGCAGCTAAATACCATCAACTGATGCAAAGGTACGATTTATGCATTAAAGGATCCGAAGAGACAACAACATAACATTACATTTACCATATGTATATATATATCTCAGCAATATAGTTTACTGGTGAGGATTCTATTACCTTTGGTCTTTAAAGAAGAAATGAAGACACTAAAAAGAGTATCATTGCAGCTCCAGCCGTGACTACATATGCCTTTCCTCACAAGGGGGCTAACAAGCTGTTTGCCCCCAGGACATCACCTGCATCGCGCAGTTCTTTGCTCTCATATGTCCTGTCATCTACTGACAGTTGCTTGAAATGCTTTAATCAGAGGTTATGAATTGGAATGGATGAACAAGAGCAGCGAGATGAACTTTACACCAGAATTTTTTGCTGGTGATCAGTCAGATGTGATCTTTTGTCATCACTCTGATAACATATCTTAGGAGGAATGTTAGGAGTGTCATCCTTGAGATTTCCTCCTCTTCCTTTCTGCTCTGGGTTACTTTGCTGTTACCAAGGATTCTAATACAGCAGGACCTCGTCCTATGTATCTTTTAAGTCAAGATTACCATGTCTCAATGAATGCATTTATTCCCTTACCTTCAGTACTCCACTGGTGTCTCTCTTTTCCAAATCTGTTGTTTTCCACAGCTTGCGCAACAGCTTCTTTTAGCTGTTGCTCAGACACCTAAGAAACACCATGCCATTTTACTCTCATGAGACTGCTGTGGGGTGAGTAACAGTGAAACATTTATTCCTTTCACAAAGACTTCCAAGTCCTGCAAGGTCTCCAGGGGAAATTAATAGACCTTATTATATCTTGCATCAATTAATTTTAAAGCTAAGTAGGTGCACATCTTTATATTTTTGTCTATAGCTATAGATGTACTGTTTATATTAGTTAAGTAAAATGGGAACTTTAAAAGATAAATGTTTTGCACATTTCACCAGAAGTTGAGTTTTGGATTTACCAGTATAAGATAATTTAATAATGAATTTTTATGATAATTTATGCAACAATTATAACTTGATAGTAATTTACACAGTATTTGGTGCTAGGAAGCATTTTGTAGAAAAATCTTTCAAGAATAAAATATTTTACTTAATATTAAGTTAATTACAAATATTGTTTGGGCAAGATCTAAATTTGGATTACTGCAAGGTGAATGTATAAACAATTCTTTCTTTTGGGGGGGTGGGGGTGGGTGTACACTCCCTCCTTCAAATTATTTTCTTATTATTGGGAAATCTTTCTTGAATAAAAAAGATATATATTGGTGTTATTCCTTAAATGTCACAGAAACTCATGCAAGAATGTGTCCGGTGATCTTCAAATCTTACATTATTATATTTAATATAGTGCATATCTCAGGTGTGTCTGTGTGCAGCAATGCTTATAAAGAGATCAGTGTCCTTGTTATCAACATTTTTTCACCTGCTTTAGATTAGCGCCTGCTTCCTCACTCAGTCTGAGTTCTCAATATGTGGTTTATTGAAAGTCAGACAGAACATAGAGTGTGCTACCTGTGGTTCTGGGTGTCTGCTGATAATGATCTGTACTGCACCAGGATCACAATGGCTTAGCACAGCGTAAACTTCATTAAGAGTCATATTTTGTACTGATGATTCGTTGATTTCAATAATTTCATCTCCACACCTACAGAGGGTAAAAAAAAATGTAAACAAAATGATGTAAACAAAACATTTTCTCCCAATCTTGTCTCACCCGTGTGAAAGTATACAAAAAGCAAATTCATGTGTTTGACCTCTAATTTGACCAGAGATTAAGCCATTATGTCTCTCTGTTCCTGTTACAGCAAATGGACCAGGAATGACCTGTACATCAAGGGTTTTTTTAATCTTGCATGCCTTGTTGCATGCAACCTTTGAGCTTTCTTCATGTTCAGCTGTGCACACTTTGTGCCTGTGATCTTCCTGCTGTAATGCACCTCAGTGGCTGTGCTTCTACCCACATCTTCCTTCCTTTCAACTTAGCACTTCACTTTTCACATCTTTATAGCCTGACAGTGTTACTTAAGGTCAGAAAGTATGTATTTCTACTGCATATGAATAGCTTGTTAATAGAAAATTCTCATGACAAACTATTGTAATCCTGCTGACTGCTAGACTGAATCTTTCTAGATGAAATCAAAACTTGGCCCTCCTGGAAGCTGAGGCTGCCCTTCTCTGCTCTACTGCAAATACCTGCACGCTTTAAGAGGCTGACGGGAGGCACTGATTCGTATCATACAAACTTTCAAATAGTGAAAGACCACAGTTATCTCAGCTAAATCTTGGGCACGTAGAGAGGAGGGTTACAGAGCTCCTGAAGTGAGGTAAAGGAGCCTTCACTGAAAATGTTGTGTTCAGTTCAATTTTAAATATCTTTAAAACTATTAATTGTTCATAAATCCTACAAAGTGCATCTCCACACTCTCAATAAGACTCATTTCAGCAAATCTGTGTTTCTGTTGGGCAGGATGGGATAAAATTTGAGGAGTTTGTGTCAGGGAAAACCAGTGCTGAAACAAGGCAGAATAAGCCCTAAGATTGCGGTTTTTCAGATATTTTCTCATTTGGAAACCTCTAATACTTCTGTCTTGACTGAGACCCCCAAAGCTAGCCCAGCCTGAACAAGAGACAATAATTTAACTGGGTTGCTATGTATCTGGAAATCCCACATATCCTAAATACACATGCCAGTACCCTCAGAATAGCGCATATACTTTAAACCCCAAACTCCCAGAAAGCACTAGATTTCCTGCCCAAACAGGTACAAAATAAATCCATAAAACAGAGCAATGACAAACTTGTGGCATAAGGCAGACACTCTTTCTCATCCTACCTGAGTCTCCCATCCATATGTGCCACTGAGCCTGGTGAGAGGGTGTGAATAAAAATCCCTGAAATGCACTGGAAGTAAGCGATGCTACATAACCCAATTCCAAGGCCAACACCTGGCTCTGAAAGAATTAATAATAATTAAAAAAGGCAAAAGCAGCCATCAAAGCAAAGCAGTGGAGAAACGTTTTTTAAAAACACCTTCAATTTAATTTTTTTGTTCTATACAAACCAGGACCCAAGTTTAGTGTTCATGAATGTTTCACATTTGGTACTAGATGCTGCTCCTTCCTTCCTTCCTTCCTTCCTTCCTCCCTTCCCTCCCTTCCCTCCCTTCCCTCC
>VXBJ01001286.1:15411-58604 GCA_013400055.1 Nycticryphes semicollaris | reverse complement strand
CCTTCCTTCCTCCCTCCCTCATATTTTTTTCCTCCCCTTATGATAGTGCATGCACAAAAATATTTTTTGTGGGGTCCAAGGTCTGGCTGGAATTCACTGTTGGTGTGTCACAGACACAATGCAACACAGGTTTATTTTGCAAAATATTTCAAATGACTTAACAAATGACACAGAATGGGGCGGGAGGGAGGGTTTGCGAAAAAAAGAGGGGAGGGGGGAAGAGGACAAAAATTAAGGATGAAAAGACCCCGAATAGTAATTAAGGATGGGTGGGTATTGTTTGTTATGTCATCTCAATTCCCTTTCTGATTTGTGTAATGCAGCTTCACGTTTTTGTGAATTTCGCCTCTTTGCTCTGGACACTCGCTCTGATGTCAGACCCCATACTGTGTGTTTGGGAAGTCATGCTGTTATCTCATAGAGACTTTGTTTTGTTTGTTGCTTTGGTATTCCATTATTTAAAAGTTTATTTTCATTCTGCCAGTGGTTGTTTATAAACAGAAGATGATGACAGTTGGAGAGGAGGTGAACAAACTACAAGAAGATACAGACCCGTATTTTACTTGGTTTTAAGCCTTTTAAAGAATGAGATTAACTGCTTGCATAATTATGGGGAAGAGTTGCATAATCTGCCTAATAATTGGTAGTTGTTGTCAAGAGGTTTACTTTTTCACATGAAGGATATGAATGTGACTCTAAGGCTTTTGTGAAAAAAAAATTGAACTCTTGAGGACAGATGGTGTTCAAAATGCTGCTGTTGATAGATAGTATCAAGATCTAACTTAGTATATTAAAAAATGGAAAGAATCAAGTTAGTAAGGAAAGATATTCAGAGAGAAAATGAAAAGTGTTTTGCCAATCATTGCCTTGTTTGCCAGTGTTTTGGTTCATTTTAGTGCTTACCTTTGTTTAGGGTAACTTCCATTATGACCCTGTCATTGGGCTTTGTGGCATTCAATGAGAACGCTGCACTTTCTGAACTGAAAGAGCTGTTTTCTTTGGTTATGCATGTACTAGAGCTCAGGGACTGACACAAATGGGGTGACAGACAACTGGAAGCAGAATGAGGTGTGCTGAAGCTTGTCCTGACTGTAAGCGTCAGAAGACCCTTTTTGGCCTGCTATAGAAAAGATAATGAATGAATGAATGGGTTGACTTCAAATGTACATTTTTTGTAAAGACAAGAGATTGTTCTGGAAGGAGTGTACATAACCTTGAATTTTTGTAAAGCATCATAGTGTGTTAATCCATGCATGGATTCTCCATTCAGCTCCAGGATTTCATCCCCTGTTTTTAAAGAGAGAAAAAGGAGTATGTTACTATTACTGTATGGTGTAATAAATTACATGATGCATATGTGTACACAAAAGGAGTCTTGCAAATGCAGTAACGGATGCAGGTGTAAAAGTCATTTGTGGCTCACTTCAGCTTCACGTTAATCTGCCTTTAGGTATTATTCTTTGGGAATCACAAGTGGGAAAAGGGAGACAGGAGGGATTTCCCACCTTCTTGTAGCCTTCCATCAGCAGCAGCAGCTCCACCAGGAAAGATGGTTTTGACATAGATGCCTATTGGTCCATAAATGCTGTCTTTCCCTCCAACAATACTGAAGCCCAAGCCCTAAATTATGGAAGAAAAACAGCGTGTGTGAAAGCCCCTGTTCAGTTCTCATAATAGTTCATTTGCATTTTCTTCTGCATTACCTACATGGGCACTACAAGTAAACAAAGTAATGTAATCCATGAAAAAATAGTCAACCACATGCCAGCCATAAAAGCAAATGAAAATTTCAGCAATATACCCTCATGGTTTGCTTTTGGTTTGTTGCAATAAATTAATCCACAATTATAGACACAAAGGAAGCTAATTGCCCCCCTCTCCCACCTTGAACCAATAAGCAGCCTCAAGAGATGCATTCATTTATTCTTCTCATTAATTTCCTCTCCCATGATTGGCATTGATAAAACAAACCATATAAGGTCTTGATATTACTATCGATTTCAGACACATAGATGGAGATCTTGTAGAGGTATCTTTCTCCTACCCTTTACCAAAGAGTTAATGCATGTTGTAAATTTAAACAATGCCAATAGACCTTTATAGGGAGATACTTCTCATCTTTGCCCTTCCTCCCCTTACATAAACTTCAAACGCTACCTGCCACCCTTAGAACGAAGTTACAAGATTAATTCACAACTCTGAAGCCATCTAACAGCCCTCAAATGAAAAGTGGAAGTGCTGATGACATCTTCATTGACTCCCAAAATGCAGAAGACAAACGATTATTTGGTAAGTAATAATACTTCATGGAATGATTGCCAGAGTCCTCTCACAGCTTAAATAGTTATGCATATAATATTAAATATTTTAACTTAAGTTATTAATGAACAAATTGACAACCTTACCAACAAGTTCAAAAGGTATGTGTTTAAGGTCATAGTTTCTGTATTCTCTTTTTAAGCATCTTCAATTACATTACTTTTGTAGATGCAACTATCTTCCTCTAGACTTTATTATGGTTTTTGCAAAAGTTTATTGGTTTTTATGGAGGTCCTGTGTGTTTCTGGTAACTTTGGGTCTCCTCAACAGAGTTGTCTTTATGGCTCAACTCTGACTTGGAAGCTCTAAAGCTTCTGTGCTAGTGCAGCTTATGAATGACACACAGTCTATGATGCCAGCCTACCTCCAGCTGGCAGTGAACATCAGTGCTGCTGGCATGATGTGGATGTGTTATTAGAACCTGAAGACTGTGCTTCAGCAAAGAGATACTTCAGAAAGTTATTAAGAAGCCAGCGATGATAACTAATTACTCCTGGCAAAGCCTGGATATGAACTCACAACCCAGAAGTAGCAACCTTAATATCTGTATTAGTTTCTCTGCACTTTGCTGATTATATTTGTAAGATGATGTACAACTCTATTTATGGTAAAGTAACAGAGCCAGTCTCACCTTCCCTTGTCCTTTCATCAGTACGATGTTTGAGATTACTGAAGCTTGGGAGCCACAGGATGTGTGCACTAACTGTGCTGTACTTAGTGATCTAGATGGCCTTGAAATGGCCTGTAAACATAAAAAAAAATAATTAAATGGAAAACAAGAAATTATTGGACTTTACATTAGGGCAACTTCTTTATTTCAAATTTTGCTCTCTATAACTGATGTTACTAAAGGTTTTAAAAAAAAATATCAGTTCTCTCAATCAATTTGTACAGAACTGATGACCATGCTGAGCCCTCTGGTCTTTTTATGATAAATCAGACTTTTTCCTTGACACATTCAGGAACCAACAGCCTTGAAGATATTTTGCTCTGATTTTTTTGTGTGTCTTCAAGAGTTCAAGTCTTGAACTCTTGAACTTCTGCATGCTGAAATTGTCCCACAGCGACTAAGCTAGACTGAAACTAGAATTTGGCCCTTGAGATAATGTGATGGTGTAGGAATATGTATTTGTGTCCTCACTTGATTCTCCATGCCAAAATCCTATCTGTGGCCATTAGGGGTCCTAAGAAACTATTTTCATATTTGCTTTTAAGAACTGAACTAAGAAACAAGAAATTCTAACTCCTTCCTTCATTTTCCCACTAAATATCTTTATATTGGGACACATCAAACCTGTTTTCAGCATTCCCTCAAAAATAAGAGTTAGTGCTCACAGAAGTTCTTCGAAATGTGAGCTATGCTGTGCTGCCTCTGTTAAGCCACCACGTAGGTTTCTTCCTACAGCTGAGAGACGTTAAGTGCATCCTTTTTGTTTGATAACCAAGGCAAGCAATTTTTCAGTGCTTTTTCTCCCTCCATTCCACAGACAGTGGATTTCTTAACTCCAGCCTCTGAGATTTGACCCATTTTAATGAACCTTTAAAGAAATATTTAATGAGGGACCGCCTATTTGAACATGGAAACAGGTATCACAAACTAATTTAAACGCTGGCAAAAGTCACTACCTAAAGCTAGCTACATGTGAAGTTCAGCAGGGCCAGAGTTAACTGCAGTTATTAGCAGTCCAAGAGAGTTCTGTGCTTTTTTTTTTAAATGCAGCGAAGTGAAACTAACAGGTGTTGAAGTGTGTGGAACATTAACCCAAATTTCAGCTTCTGCATATGTAAGAAGATTATTTTTTCAACATGGGATTAGGAATTAATGGGATTAAGAGGGAAATATCTATTCAATACCAAAAATACACTCTCCAAAAAGTATACATTTGCTAGATCAGGACGATAGCTTATTCTGCTGTGGGTTTTTTGAATCTAAATCAGAAGCTTGCAAATTTCTTTTGCTTCTGTGTGAGGGGCTGTACTTTGTATTTCTGCATGCAGTGGGTAACAATACTCAAAACTAGGATACCACCCTTCAAGGAGGAGTAAACCCAACAAATTCCTAAGGGATCTCTGTCTGCATGGGCATTGTTTGGTTTGGAGTTTGTGCTCCAGTTTGCCACCTCCTTGCCCCCATTAGAACTTTATGTCAGACTGTGGTGTCCCTGGGGAGAGGGGCTGGCCAGGAAAAGGCAGGGGAGCAGTGGCGAGTCCCCCAGGCAGCCCTCACACAGGGCAGGAGCGGGCAGCGGAATGTGAGGAGCTTCATCTCCATCTTTCCACTCCAGGTTTGAGCCATAAATACCTCCACCCTTTCTACCCCGCCCAACCTCCATTCTCTCAGTCTTGAGTGAATCACTTGGAATCCTTATGGAGAGCAAGAAGACTCTCAGTCTCTGGCCTATGTTAAGGGGAGGTGGAGGGCCTCGCCAGCAGTGAGCTCTGGGGTGGTTACTGAGGTGGGACAAGCCACATTGGGGTTTACACACACTGTAAAACCTGATGGGGCAATGAGAGGGAGAAGCTGCTGAAGAAATGGGCCTTTGCTTGTGCAGAACTTTTCCCGCTCTCCTACTTGGAGAAACATGGAATTATTAGAGTTGGAAGAGACCTTCAAGATAATTGAGTTCCAACCCCCTGTCATGGGCAGGGATGCCTCCCACTAGCCCAGGCTGCTCTAAGCCCTATCCAACCCAGCCTTGAACACCTCCAGGGATGGGGCATCCACAACTTCTCTGGGCAACCTCTTCCATTGTCTCACCACCCTCACAGTAAAGAATTTATTTCTAGTATCTAATTTAAATCTCCCCTATTTCAATTTAAAACCATTATTCCTTGTCCTCACAGGGAAGGGCTGGGGTTGAAAGGCAGAGGAAGCAGGCATGTGCCATCTTCCCTGACAGGGTCTGCAAGGAAGGTAGGTTTTGGCGGGAAAGCGACTGCCCAGGTCATCAAGACGTTCTTAATGGAAATGGTTTTATCTGTTTTTCAGGTGATTTCCTGTAGCGCTTACTGGGATTCTCCCTCCGGAGCAGTCCAGCTGTTGGGAAAGAGATTTTCGGCTGGTGTGGAGAGCATGGGGTTGCCGGTCTCTGAAGGCCATGGCTTTCCGGGGTGTTGTGCAGTCTGTCTCTCCTGCCCAGTACGGGTTTATACCTGTTGGACGGGAGGAGAGAAAATAGGCTATTTCTCAAAAGCTGGATGTGTCTGCACATTAATTTTATGAGGCAAATGTTACTTAGAAGTGTTTTGTCTCTTGTAAATCTCTCTGTAAAGGGAGTGATCTTTTTCAGCTCTCACTGTGGGGACGACCATTAATGTTAAATATGCTAAAAAGCAAACATTCCCTGCCAAAAAAAACATTGGCCTATTTAGAATACCCCTTAAAAAATATAAAATGAAATGCTCATGCACAAAACTCCTGCAGGTTGGATACAGTGAATATAAAACCGGATGCTTTGATGCATCAGCAGTTCTTAGCTGAAGATCCCAGAGTAAATCTGGCCAATGGCTGCAGTTTCTTTCAAGACTGTTGTACCATCACACAAGCGCAGTGTACTCCCTGAATATTGCAAGAGAAAACATTACTTCTTTGCAACTTACTGGTGGAGTTGCTGCGAGTTCGTTGACATGCAGCTTTACTGTACAGAAACCCATTCTGTATTTCCAAAAGCCTTTCCTTACAGGTTGGTGTTTCCTAAAAAAAAACAAAAAAAAGAAAAGAAAAAAGTAAAAGAAAGAAAATAAATTTTAAAACAAACTAGTGCTACAGAAGAAATTTGTGAAAGTGGTCTAAACTTAAAAATAAAATTTCTCCTCATTTGGCTTGCACATATCTCAGTTGAATCAAAAAAACCCTTATTTTTATTAAACCTTATATATATTAAATTATTGTTTAAAATATAGGATGATAAAGGAGAATGCAGGTCAAAACTTTGCTATCAACATGATTATAACTTGCCAAAGTAATAAAATAGAAATAGAGTCTAGTCTTTAATAAAAAATGACAGAAAATTAGTTGGATACCCTGGTTGGTTCAAACAGATTTATATTTTGCGGTATGATAAACTATAGCCATGCTTGTCTAATTTCGGGAGATAACTGGTGCTTTTAGGTATCCTGTTTCCACCACCTTAGAAGGGCGTTATTTCCAAGAGGAAAATTCTTAGGCCAGGCTTTGCAACTGTAGAGGTTTAACTTCTGCTAGTTTCAGATGGACAGATTTTAGCCAAAATACAATCCATGTGTTTAAGAAACTTTGAGTACTACGCTTTAGGGTTTTCCAAAACTTCATCCCCTTCTGCTTGGAAACTTTTATTTACTTTTGAAAATATGGGCACTAATTCTAGCATTTAGAAACTTGTAGATAACTCATTGCAGCTTCTAAACACAGGCTTTTAGAACACTTTGAACATAAATAAATGATCATATCTAAGTAACAGTTGATGTTAGGTATAATTTCTGGATGTGTATTGTTCCTGAAAGTCCTGCTTCTGTTGTGACATAAGGAATGCAGTTGATCGTGAGGGAGTCGTAAAGGAAGAATACAGACAACATATGGAAACTGAATGAAATACAGTAAAATTCCAAATATAAAAGGGTTTTGCTCCGTGATATTCTCCAGGGCCTAAGAAGGTCACAAGAGCAGCATCAGAACAGGATGGTCTGGAGCCAATCAAGACAAACAGTTTCTTCCAGAAGGCTGATTTTAGTAGAGCTGTTAGGGAATATCTCGAGAACTAATGAATTATAATTTTTCTCTTCGACAGCAGGTGGAGGTATTGCCCAGTAGAAAAATCCTGCTAGGGCTTTCCAGACCCATTCCCCTGGGGAACTCATCAGAATAAGAAATGCAGAGAAGATCTTTAAAGAGGCATTTTGAAAATGATTTTGCAGTGTTTCTCTTATCAAGCTAGCAAGCTTGAAAAGCCTTTGCTATTAGCCTTTAATTAATTTGGTGTAGGCTTGTCTTAAAGGCAGAGTTTGCCTCGCTGCCTCTTGGGTGGTACTATGCTACTAATATTTAATACAGGTCATCTCTGGTCACTTAGGCATTTAAAGGAGAGAAAAATAAACAAAAATCTTGGCAGAATCCAGCAGACATCTGGGTGAGAAAGTTCAGTGCTGTCCTAGAAAGAGGAATACTCTACTCAGACCTGATAGCAGCTGCAGTCAGAGGTGTTTTCTCAGTCTAGGATTATATCAGAGCTTTCTCTCTGACCCTGTCACAGACAGCAACCAGAAACTGCCTTTTTTTTTTTTTCATTGAATATGAAAATCTGAAGGTTGCAATAAAGCTCTGGTTGAGCACTATTGTTTTCAAAGTGGTAAAGGAGCAGTAGGGGACTAACTCTGACTAACTATGTTTAATCATCATCCTCGAGTTTCCTCCAGAATTTACAAGTGAAAAGCCTTTGGTGCGAACTAGTTTGGGCTGGGGATGAGAGGACAAGAAGCCTGAACTGAAATGTGTCTAATCCAATTAAATGGACTCTGAAAGAAAGATCAAAAGGCTTTTCCACTAAGATTTTTTGATAATCTGATGTCGTTTACCTGTTAATGCTGCCTCCTGTTTCTTTCTCTCTGTAGCAGACTCCGGTAACATTCACCCATGGGAATGTCCTAGCTTATAAATCCTAGATCCACAAAACTACTTCAGTACAGGTCGTGTTCTCTGGCTTCTGGATTAATGGATCGTGGAATCATAGAGCGGTTTGGGTTGGAAGAGACCTCAAAGATCATCTAGCACCAATTCCCCTGCCATGGGCAGGGACACCTCCCACTAGACCAGATTATATAAAGACCCGTCCAACCTGGTCTTGAACACCTCCAGGGATGGGGCACCCACCACATCTCTGGGCAACCTGTTCCAGTGTCTCACCACCCTCAGAGTGAAAAAATTCTTCCTGATATCTAACCTAAATCTACCGTCCTTGAGTTTAAAAGTGTTATTCTTTGTCCTGTCACTACACGCCCTGATAAAGAGTCCCTCCTCATCTGTCTTATAGTCCCCCCTCAAGTAGTAGAAGGAGGCTATAAGATATGTCTGAAGCCTTCTCTTCTCCAGGCTGAACAACACCAACTCTCTCAGCCTGTCTTCGTAGAAGAGGTACTCCAGCTCTCTGATCACCTTTGTGTCCCTCCTTTGGACTTGCTCCAACAGGTCCATGTCCTTCTTATGTCGGGGGTCCCAGAGATGGATGCAGCACTCCAGGTGGGGTCACACAGGAGCAGAGTAGAGAGATAGAGTCACCTCTCTTGACCTGCTGGCTACGCTTTTGATGCAGCCCAGGATGCAGTTGTCAATCTAGGCCAGTACATTACTGGCTCACGTTGAGCTTCTCATCCACCAACACTCCCAAGTCCTTCTCCTCAGGGCTACTCTCAATCTGTTCTCAGCCCAGCCTGTATTTGTGCTTGGTGTTGCCCCAACCCACATGCAGGACCTGGCACTTGGCCTTGTTGATCTTCACGAAGTTTGCATGATACCACATCTTGAGCCTGTCCAGGTCCCTCTGGATGGCATCCCTTCCCTTCAGTGTGTCAACCACTCCATGCAGCTTGGTGTCATCGATTTCAGGGGTTTAAGGGATCTTTCCTTAAATCCACCTCTGTCTTTGCTTAACTTGCAAATGGAAAATTAACATTGGAAGGCTGTGTGTTTCTAAAAGGAGGGGTTGTACAGTCCTTGCTAGAATTTCCCAGGGCCTTGGCCTCCCCATAGTATCTGTTTATCTGGGAAAAAGCTATGCTAAAAGCCACCAAAGTCTGACCACAAGAGGTTTGGGGTTTGTCAGGAAGTGCAAAGCCATGTTCTTCAGATGTCTGATGCACAAATTCCTCCTCTTTCTCAAGTAAGTGTTCTCAAATCACCCCACTGTTATGGAAGGGGACCACAACTTTCATTCTTACTTTGCTAGCCATCATGATGTTCAGCAGTTGTGTTGTTGGGTAAGTGAGAGGTTCAGCCTCCTTGCTGGACAGATCTTTAAGTGATTGTCCATTTAGCATTAACAGTTCATCTCTTGGGCTCAGACGACCATCCCTTTAAAAGAGAAAATAGGAACATGCTTCATATCATTTTAAAAAGAACAGTATGGCTACATGTGTGGTACGTGTCTTGCTAACTGATGGTGGTGGCCATCCTCCCTTTGCTTTGAACCGAGCTGCCATGTGAGGTCTTGATGTGGGATGCACCCTATTCCATGACAGGAATTTTTCCTGTTGCTGCCCTCTTCTTGCTCAGTCCTGGTGATCAATGGTTCCCTTTCCATGTATAGTTTACGTCCAGGCTAAGGTGACAGCACAGAATAGCCCAAGACAGCCAAACTAATCCTCCTTTCTCACCATCTTGCATTTGCAAATTGATCAGAGACTATATGCTTTCCTGGCTTTTGGGAACTTTGACTCATGTTGCTTTCCAGTGGCCTTGCTAGGCTGGGGACATCCAACATTGCTCTTTAATAGGAAAACGCCACTTAGAAAACTTGGTGTTACGTATAATCTTTCATTGTTCCAGGGTATATTTCTAAGTGAGAGAATTGAGAAGCGTTAGATCTCTGAATGGTCACAGTTTTATTTTTCTAGAATCTTGACCTCTCTCTCCAACAGGAAGCGTGGCCAGATTCCTAAACATCATTGCCTTTCTCTGAAAAATCTGTGCAGACAAATAAGTTTGCTGACTCCACGCGTACTGTACCTGTTTGCTGCACTTCCAGCAGACACCGGGCTGCCTGTGAACCCTTTCCAGAGGGATGCACAGTTTGGACTCCTAGAGAGCTTGATTCCTGAACTTCTGTTCCCTGTGGCTGTACAGAGCCTGCAGATGCAGCTGTCCTGATTCAGAAAAATGAAAGATTGCATAAAAGAAAGTGCACCAAGGATGTTAAAGGCTACTTACAGTTATCTTGAGCCTTTTAAAGAAATGCAGAAAATGTTCTTAGAACCAGATTGCCTCCAAGTAGAACAGGAACAGGTCTTTAACACTGTGCAGTCGTAAAAGAACACTATTATAGAGTCAGTGTTTAAAAGAAGTTGTTTTCCTTTAGGGCTTCAGTAGCTTCTGGCTACAAGAGGGAAGTATTAGAATAGAGTGCTCCTTTACACAGAGGGGAAGAAAACAAATAGACTTTTCATAGTAATTGGATACATTTTGCCTATGCTATTACAAGGAAAGACAGGGAGGGAAAGAAACATGCCATAAAAGGAAATACTCTGGAAAACAGAAGAGGTCTGAATGGAAAATAAGTGTATACAAAACACTAGAAGCTCCACCCCTGCTGCTGACTTGTTAAGTGGGGGCAGAGGAGCAGAGGGGACTGCAGCAGTGGAAGATTCTTTGTCCACTCCAGACTGGTTGAGGTTGCTGGAGTCTGTGTGTTGCATCTGGAGCACTAATTGTAAGCACATTTTTAATCAGTTATGAATCATTAACATATGGACATACAGAAGGAGAATAGCGTCTGAAGTCATATGAGTAAGAAAAGCAAAGAATAGATTGACTAAGCACATGAAGGACAATATGTTTGCCTAGGAAATACACTCCTGCAGAACAAATGCATGAACTCTTAAAAATTTAAAGAGACAAGGAAAGATGGAAAGTTAGGACACGATTTCTTTTCTATTTGCTTAGTAAATCTCCTAATTCAAGTATTTACTTCCTCTGCTCCCAGCTGAACCCACCTCCTCTGCCCTTGCCAGCCTCTCCATACTCCACATAGTGAAGAGGGCTCTCAGTGTATCCTGGATCCAGGCTTGTTCCCGAGAGATTTGTGTGACTGAGGTATAGATTTCTGAAGGGGAGGCAAATTTCATATGTTAGGACAGGCCACAAAATGTAGGGGTGGTCGACTGTCTGTATTGCTCTCAGGTCTCCCGGTCAGAGTGGCATGAACTGTTCCTAGTGATCTGTAGTCCTCTGACAGCGTAAAGAAAACTGTGTAACCACCTTCTTCACCATCAGTAGGGCTTCATTTCTGCCCTAAGCAGAGTTCATCCAGCCCTGAGGGTTAGAATCATTATGCCCTCTCACCACAAATCAGTAGGGATCACATCATACCTGACTGACAGCAAACATGAACTTCAAATTTACAGCAATATCACTAAAGGTCATTATCTTCCAGGGTGACTCTTGAAGCCTAGCTCCCATTTTAGGAGTCACCAGAGTAAATCTAAGGCTGTGAATGAATGAAGTGTTTCACTTTGAGCCCTAAGCTCATTGCAGGCTGAATTCAGTAGGTAAGGGCTATACTTACGTTGACTTTCTTGTTAACTCTGGGGGTTTGCTTGCATTCCAGATTGTCTGTCATTAACACCGAGATTCTGAATTTTACGAAGCCTCTTTTGTTCATGAAGAAGGCTTCTAGTGAGTAATAGGTAAGTGTATAAGCATGGACAGAATTCTGTTTTAAACCAGCTTGTTTGAACTCTAGTTTTGGTGATTCCATATTTACTTTTCACCCAAGGTAAATGTTTTGGGAAATAGATACTTGAAATAGGGATTATGTTATGTCCTTTTTTTTATCTTATGGCAATGCTTTGCAGTCTTCAACATGGTAACAAGAGAAAGATTAGGATTCTGATGTCTTGAAATTTCAGCTCTTGAGTAGCAAAAAATGTGAGCTACCTTTTCTGTTTGTTTGCATTGATCCATTGTTTTAGGTATCAGTAGGAAACTACAGGTCAGATTCTGCATACGTGAAGCAGCCATGAAACTCACAAAGCTTCAACACGGTCCCATGCTTGTTCTAAAAAGTGAGAAATTTAAGCTAGATATTAAAGGTTGGAAATTATTTTTCTGGTTGGCTAAGTATTTTGAGACATTGAGTGATCATGGATTGGATCTGTTGTGAAAGATCGATTGTATTATAGAGTCAATTTAAAAAAGAAAAATAGTTGTTTTTTTTCTGTAGTCACAATTCAACGTTGCCAACTTCTCTTCTTAGGAGTCCATGCTTTTGTGTACTGCTTCCTTGAAATATCCATATATCCTCTCACAGATACTGCTCAGACACACCCACAGAACTCTGCGTACCTGTTCTCCATGCTTTATTTTGTTCTTGCTTTTAACTTAATGGTGTGCTTTTTCAGACTATACCTCTGCTAAGGGCACAGTCCTGATTATGCCCTTCCTGTAACTTGTTCACAGTGTACAGCTGCAATGTTCATGCTGTTTATAAAGATCTTCATAATTAATTGTCCAAAAGTGACTTGGCTCTCATCGGTTTCAGGGGACATCATGGATTGCAGTGGGCTTGGTGCTGAGGTTTTCCATTGCAGCACCATGTAAGTCCTTCGGGGAACACATTGTATTTTTTACAATAGAGCACGTGCTAGGCTGGAAATTCAGGTTGTATTGGAACATACATGTGAAATAACACCAAATAAAAACTGTTATGAATATTCTTTCTAAGACCAATAAGTTTCATGCACCCAGTCAGAAGGAAAGTAGGGGTTAAATCCATTATATACAACAAAAAAACTCTTGGCAATATTTTTTTTTTTTAAATCTATAGTCATCTTACCAAGTTGAGCTACATTTCAAATAAGCTCTGTGTGTTAATCATTTCTCAATTCATTTATGTGAATTACTTTAAAATAAAAAAAGAAGAAAGACAAGAAAAGAAAAAGGATTTATTGGGCTGTAGGGACATGTGGCAAATATCTGTATGTTGTCAGCATCTGCACTTTTTTTGATCCTGGCTATAGATCACAATATTCACATCCAAATTATTGCAACATGACAGAAAATTAATAAAAGCTGTTCTTCAGAAAAATAAACATTTGACCAATTCATGTTCCAGCAATCGATTTGCTTTGGGTTTTGCTCTTTAATATCTTTTTTTTCCTGTCTCACTATTTTATGCATAGAAATACTGCCGATGGTTCCAAGAGTAAAGACAGTATTTATTTTGCATCTTCCTTTTTAAAAGGTATTATGTGGCACCTCATTTTGAAAGGTGTTTTATGGCACTGAATGTAGTGAATGCTAAAATAAGGTTGGCAAACTTGGTGTGTGGGCAGGTGGATTCCAGGTCAACCTTGACTACTTATTATTAGGACATATGTTTAAAAGCATATTCACTGCCAGTGAATAAAATCTCTCTGCTTATAAAAGGCTTTTCCACCCAGCACTTCAAGACTCTGGAGAAATTTGTATCTGCCTTACAATATCCACTCATTGCTCTGAAAGCAAAATGAAGAAAGTCTGTGGGAATGCATTATAAGCAAAATTTGTCTTTAAGCTGAGTCTGCTTGGCTAAAAGATAAAAATCAAAGGTGGAGTTCAAGAGCCTTCTTGAATGCATTTTTGTCACAGGTGAGAGTAGATTAAATTTTCATGTGTTTAGTTCTGGGAAAGTAATTCTCACGTCCAGGCCAGCTCTCCCTTCCTGCTCCCCCCCTTTTTTTTTTTTTTTTGTAATGCAAAATGCAAAGCTTCTGAGAATAATTTTCTATCTGCCATTTACAAGATTTCTTTTTCCTTCATGCTCTCATTAGACATTTCTAGCCCAGAGTCCCGTCTCAAAACATCTAATTCCAGATGTTGTTTAGAAATATGGGTAACCATGGCATCTGTGGAAAACTGAAAAACTTTTGTGCACTCTTAACATAAGACACAGTAGTTAGATTGTCCCTGAAATGAAGTGAAGTGTTATACAAGGCTAGTTCAAGTAAGGTCTTTGACTGAGTTAACCAAGCATATGACAATGAGCTGATTGACTGCCTTTTAAAAAGAAAAGAAAAAAAAAAAGTAAAACAAAAAAAAAATCTAACAACAGTACAATAATGAATTTAAATATTTTGCTTTTCTGGCCTCATGATTATGAAATGACTGGGATTTCCAAGTGGAAGATTAAGAGAATACATCCGTTGGGGATTTTCTTCAAGAAGAATATTTTTTCCTTCATCAGTTCTAACAGAGAAAGGGCCAGAGTCTCTCTGGCATAAACTGATGTGACTCCACCGATTCTGATGTACCTCAGCTGATGTCTTGGTCTTTTCAAAATATTTATAGTAGATGTAATTCATTTTCCCAGCAGTGTATTCCCTTTGCAATTTATAAAACAGCAGAAGCTAGAAAGCTTATGCATGATGCAAGAAGCAGGGCATGGGATTACGGTTCTGCCCTAGATAGATGAATGTTACAGACAGACCTTTCCACCCATCATCTGGCCTTTGGTATGTTTATTCTGGGAGCCTTTGCCATGTTTTTTCTGGGAGCCTTTGCCCATCTTGCAGCACACACCGTCTTAATATAACAGCCTCTTTCCTAACTTGCTCTGGGGGTAACATGGCCCCAGTGCCACAAAAGCAAGAAGTCCAGGAAGACAGAAAGAAAGAACAAGTAGAAAAAGGGAGGAGAACACATAAATGCCTAAATAAATGCAGTCTTCCCTCCTGGCTTTATTTTTCCATCCTGCCCATAGGCTCATGTACGAGACATTACAGTCTGTTGCTGTAATACTTGTCCTGGTACCAGAGGGCCAACTAACTGGTGTTTGCATAAAGGCAAGTCAATAAAAATATATTCTGGTGATGACCAAGGGAGAAAAATGACCTTTTGCTTTTTTCCTCATTCATGCAGAGGGTCAGGGACCAAAGGAAGCATGGATATAGAGGTTTCTAGACCTGAGTGGAGCCATGCAGTCAGATCATCTTGGATTCAATGTCTGGTTTCTGATTTTGTGAGAAACAAGCTATAAAAGAGATCTGCTTGTTTATATACTGACAAACTGGCTTTCCAGCTCTGTCCATACCAGACTAAGCACAGCTCATCTTTGAAGCTAAGTGATCCGGGTTCCAGCTGAACAGATGACACCCAAGTAATCCCAGATGCTCTAGACACAATAAGAAATAGCCCATACGAGTGAGTATTAGAACACATAAACCAAATTGAAAACTGTTCATCTGCTCTCATCACTGCTGAGAGTACATTAGAGAGGGGAAAAAAATTGCTATTTAAAATATGCAATGAAAGGAGATACTTTGAAGAGGATGTAGAGATTAGTGGTTCAGACTAAGACATACTTTCCACGGTACTGTCTTGAAAAACACAAATTGTTATGTGCTATAAGATTTTGATACAGCTTTTCTCTGCCTGGGTGTGCATGGTGATGTATTACTTGCTTCTACTGCTTTCCTGTACAATCATCCAGGAAGGAGAGAGATGGCTGGGAGGTTTATGAAGTGATTGTCCTTAACGGGAATAACTCTACTTGCCTTTCTGCTGAGCAACAAGCAGATGAATGAAGCTGCTGTTGCAACACACAAAACATGCCAAGGACACAGAAGAAAAGAAGGAAGAATGTGTTATTTCATAGGAAGTGGGGAGTGGTGAGGTGATGCTCTGTGCTGCAGGTATGATTCCTTCAGTGCTCTTGACTGTTGCTTTCTCTTCACTTTACTTGCTTTAAAGTATTCCATGGTCAATTGTTTCCTCTTTCCCTATCTTTGTAATTCCACACTCTCTCTTCCCTCTCCATTTCCCCTTTCCCAGATCATCTTCTATTTTCTTCCCTTCTCCGTATGTCACGGCAGCAGTTTCTCTGTGACAAAAAAATGACTGGAAATAGGACTCTGGCAGGGAAGTGAGATATTGGTGACAGAAGGGCAGGCTGAAGTCAAAGAAGGACGTAACCACTGAGGACTGTTTTGGACTAGAAGATCTTTCAAGGTCTGTTCCAATCCCTGACATTCTGTGATTCTGGGATCTGTGAGTTGGGGCTTGTGTTGCTGATCATTCAGTCTATAAGGCTGTGAGATATTCCACACTTGCTGGAACTATACTGTTATACAGCGGCCCTATGTTGACCTTTAATGGCCATGCCTTCGCAGGATGTTGAATGGCCATCTGGTCATCCAAACCTCTGAGGTAACTGCACAGTTCACGTGGACATAGCACTGACTGGGTTTTTTTCCCTGAATGTAATGAACCACTGAAGAGTTGTTGCTGGGCTCCTCTTTAAGTCTTCTCTTAACCTTATTTCTTTCCCCGTGTTATAACTTCTGTACAGGTGAAAGATTGACCCCTGTGGCTTTAAGTGTTGAGTGTGCTGCCATATCACATACTGTTGGAAAGAAATTGCCTAGAAGATGCAGTTATCAACTGAAAGGCCTATCGTCTGGTACTGCCCATGTAGCATCACTGTAAAAGTGGTAGGCAGTGTCACAGTTAAATAATGTCCACCCTCTGCCTTTTTGGCCAGAGTAAATGGTGTGGTGGTGTAAATGCAGACCATGGATGCTTCAGTTAAAAACAAAAACTTCTGCACAGGTAAAAGTATTTTTATTTTTTGCATCTGTAGGCACCAATCTTTGTAATAGTTCTCACAAGAGCCAAATTTACCCAAGATATAGGGTTGTCATCCCTTCTCACACACACGTTAACAATACGATATGAGCCAGATAATAGAGGAGCAGTGGTAACAATTTGAACTTCCACTTCAATGAAGGTAGGACTCTTGGCACCAAAACCTTGCTTATTTTGTGGAAAAGAAGAATGAACAAAACCTGGTATCATCAGAATTTCAGCCTTCTGAAGTTCTCTGGTGTATAATATGATCCGAATTCCAGCTCAAAATCTTTTCTACAGGTAGTGCAATAAGAACAAAGTGTTTCTGAGGGGAATCTCTGGAGTCTAATATAGGTTGTGCTCATGCTGCAGCGCTTCCCTCAATGGCTGCAGCAACGTTTTGTATTGAAAACGGAAGGGAAAGAAATTGATGTCAGGATGTGTAGATTCTCTTCAAAAACCCTTCTCTTGCCTCTCATTTCCTTGTAAATAATCCTAAAGATTTTGGAATAGGAGAAAATGGGTCTCTAACAGAAGTGCAGAAATCCAGAAATGCTGTTTGATTTGCTTATGGTTTATGCAATAGTGAATCCCATACAATCAGCAGAGCATAGCTCAGACAGATAAATTTTTGAGCAGAGGAGAGGAACCTGGTATTTGGAATACTGACATTCCAAGTTTCCCTTGAGCTCGGGAGAAGCGATGCACTGGGAGCATTAAATCACGTAGCACTTTTAAACATTCTTCTCTCTTTCCAATGTGGCAACAAAAATTAAGCTGTTCAGTTCTGTGGGAGTTATTAGCACCTTTAGAGTTATGCTTAGGGCTGCAGGCACTGGAAAGCAGAATAATAGTGGAATATCCTCGGCAACACCATGGAAAGAATGGAATCAATTTTCTTGAACAAAGACAAGGATCCTTCAGCTCTGAGTCACACATCATGAATTTCTGAAGTGTCACATGGAGAGAGTGAGTGTTAGACTGGAACTCAAAAAACTCTTGGTGACTCCTATCTTAAAGAGGGAGGTTTTAAGCTGAAGCTCTCTAAGACACGCGGTACAGGAAGATTGTTCTGACAAGCTTGTGCCCTCTGGAAGATAGAGATCTCTGCTTTCATAATACAGGGCAAGGCATCAGCAACAGTAGTACAGGATAAGGTCAGTGTAGCTGTTACCAAAGTTCATCCTATTTAGCATGCTGAGATAAGACTTTTTAGTATCACTCACTGATCCGTGGTATGGAAGATTAGCAAGTAACATCTGAAGAGGTTTATATTGGTGTGAGACCTCTGGAGAGAGAATTTAATGTACTGGTTGTCTACAATGTCACTAAGCAACCCAAACGCTGCTGTAAGGGACTGGGTTGCTGACTAATTTATGTCACCATCCATTCAGGCTCCTGCCCCATCCTGCTTGGTGACACTAACGCTCCAGCCTAAGAGTGGATTTCTACCCTCAGCAGTTATATTTTATCTGTGCAAAGCCATTAGTTATGAAACTTACACTGTTCCCCAGATCCCTATTTGAGCTGTTTGGCAGCTATAAAAGCAAATGATCTAAACTTACAGTCTGCAATAAGATACCGAGTAGTTTCATATGGGTACAGATCACAACAGTTAGTGAAGCCCGGCATATTTTAGAGGTATGCAATCTACTTGACTGTGGCAGCTGACACACACCTAAGAAAAGTCTTCAGTTTTGTTAAAAGAGAAGGGGAGGGGAGTCCACAGAGGCCAGCTCCTTCTTCACTCACAGAAGGAAATCATCAGAGTGCACTTGAACTGTTTCCAAAAGAGTGGAGGTGGTATGTGGTTTTGCAGGTGACTGAGTGTATTTTGGGACTTGGGTAAGTGTCACCTATTTATATTTTCTGTCAGAATGTAATGGAAAATTAGCTTATTTTTGTCTTCAGGCTGGGATTTTGCCAGGGGGCTGAAACACCCCACATCCAGATCTCTGTCCTGCTGCAGTCTTTGCAATATCAGGCTGCATGCTGTGACCATTAGCGAGAAACTCAAAGAGTAAAGGGAGATTCTGATTTTAATTTTCACTGTGTATTTAGATACAGAGGTCTAGTTTTAGCCAACTTCTACTGAAGGTATGTAAAATAAAATGGAATATATAAGAAAGAACTATCACAGGGGAATCAATTATTTCACATAAGCCACTGTATTTGCACAGGTAAAAGGCATATAATAAGAGAGGTTCCAGGAGGACACAAGCTGTAATGAAAGACACGTTGTACTTGCAGTGAGGTCTCTGTTATGCACCTCGCCATCAGGTCGGGCAAAAGTGGAAAAATTAGGTTATGTCACTAAAATGGGACTTTCTAAAGGCATCTAGAATATATTGCTCAGACCAAAAAATTGTTCAACTCTTTGGGGTTAAAATAGTTATTTCTTGATTAAAGAATAAAGTTGTAATATGAAGCTGTCAAGAGTTTTACGTCTCTAGGAAAAAATGACAACTCTGGATGTTTTAGAGCCATCACTACCTCCTTCCTGAACCAGAGAGAAAGAACATCTCTCTGCTGAATCTCCTGTGTCTTTCATAGTATTAATATAATTCATACTTGCACAGCTTGTGGAATCTCATGGTATCACGCTTTGCAAATGCACTTTACTATAGTGGCAGTTTTATATTCTGAGCTGAATCCTATATTGCAGGTAGAAAGCACCAACTGCACTAATCTGAATACATGGAGAGTGGCCTAGCAGTCACCAATTTCAGCAGAAAGTCAATCAGCAGATTGCAAGAGCGCATCAGGGCAGCTAATACATTTTCCTGCTGTTTTTACAGAGCAGGAACACTGCAGGTTCATGGGTTCTGAAATAACGAAGTAGGATTATGTGTTCCTGAGAAATATCAATTAATCCATTAGGAACTACGGCAATGGGAAACATTACAATATACTGCCTACCTTGGTGAGTAACTTTCTTCTCATGTTGTTGCAGTTGTCATTTGCTGCAGCATTGGACTGGACCATGCTGGTGATCACACGTGGAGGATCTGGTGGGCTGTCTTCTGTCTCTGATCCGTATGGCAGTTGTGTTCTAGGACAGCAGTCAAAATCCTCTTGAACCCAGCTGGTAGAGATCTCAAAGGGATCGGGACATTTCTCATCAGGACTTGACCCATCATCACTGTTTTTGGCATTGCAAAGTATAAGTGATCTTGAAATGGAACGAAACTTTCTTGACTTCCTGTTCCCAGAACTGCTCTTTCGATCCATCTTCAGAGAGCTGGTGGTGCTGCTCTTTTTCCTATCATTCTCCCATTTATGTGGCATGATACTTTCAATAACTTCCTCCACTTCGCTGGTGCTAAACATCCTCCAGGAAAGGAAATACAAAAAGTAAGTTGTAATATACCCCACTTTCTCCCACTTAATAACATACACTACTGAAAAGCCCTAATGAATAAATCGAATCAACAGTGCCTTTCAGTCTGCTAACAGCCACGTGATATCTCATGACTTGCTAATTCTGTTTCTGTGCAGTGCTCTACTAAATTCTCCTTCACCTTTTCATTCTCTTCCTATGCTCCCTAAGCACAACGGAGTGCTTTTAATAAATGCTTTTGATGCTTCCATTGTGCTGCTTCCTTTGGGCTTCTGCTGAATTTGCAAGTTGCAATCCCAAATTGCAAAGGAAGCTACTTTAAAAGCATTATTCTATCCTTCTAATGTTATTTGGAAAGAGGAAGCTCCTTCTGAAGTTTGATTCATGAAACCACTATAATTCAAAGAAGGTTAATCAAATTGTCGAGGTTAAGTTCTCCGCCTGGCACATCTGATTTGTGAGTGGTTTAGCAAAAGTAGATCTTAGTCGTGAGAGAGTAAGGAATGTCAGGCTGATATAAAACTCCTCCTACCTTTGCAGACCAGAACTCACTTAAGACTCTGCATTTTACAGTAACAGAGAGATCCAGTGAAGCACTTAAGATGTGAATATCTGATTAGGGATTGAATTCTACAAAGGAATACAGCTCGAATACATCAATCAAAATGTGTCCCATTACAGAAATTATTTGTTTCAGTGTATGATTCAGCATACAAAATTAAGAGAAAATGGAATAAATCCTACCCAATCAAAATGTGGTAAGAGCTGGAGCTTTTGTAAACTGAGTAAGGTAATAAGCATGTTATGATTACAAAGCAGAGCTTTGTTAAACTGTTTCCTTTTCTCTCAGAAAAGGTTTTCTGGAAATATTTTGATACATATGTGTCAGTGTTGAAAATTCAACAAGAGGAAGTCTAAATTAATTACTTAGGCTTTCTCACTTAATTTTTATTGTCATATTTATTACACAAACTTTTCTATTCTCTTCACAGTACCTAAATGATAGTTATGCCGTCATTCTAGAGAAAATGCCTATTGAAACTAAAGGATTTGCATAAATCAAAGATGTCATGGGTATTATACACAAAATTGAAAATCAATGTAATTTGAAAAGCACTTCTCAAGTGTAGTATTGAGAGAAACAGTTTGTACGTTGTGCTCTAAACTGGGTTGTCATTTCTTTTGGTTTGTGTTTTCTTTCCCCTGTTTCTTTGCAGAATTAGGTAGGTATGTATGCATTTTGTACCTGCAACGCCACCAGGGAGAGAAATAGAAGGCAGCACATTTTTCTAAAGACTCCTTACAGCCACAACAGTAGACTTGTGCCTGCAAGTTCTGACCAAACCAGATTTGTATAATAAACCCAAGCTAACCTTATAATAAGTCTGCAGGACATTTTTTGCTTGCCTTTTCTTTTTTTTTTATCCCCTCTCTTGCACAAACAACCAGGAAAACCACAAACAGATGATAAACACTATGCCACTGAGCATCTGTCTAAAGGACCTACATAGCATTGCTGAAGAAATACACTATTCAGGGTGAATCTGAATTTGTTTGGATTTATAAAAGAAAAAAAAAAAAGTGCATGGCTGCTTTTTTAGGAGCAGCAAAGAGGTCCCTTCATATCCCAGGGAGAAGGATGTTTATTTGTGCAGTCCTTTCTGGCATTTCTGATAGGTAATGCTCCTCCAGCCTTCCATCATAACTTACTTTCTATCATACCAGTCTTAATATTGCTCTGCTCCCTGATGTTTCTTTTCCAAAACAAAAATCCCTAACGCTTCAGAAACTCATGCCCTGAGTATTGGAACTTGGTGGATTTCCTAGCAGGATGCTATTCCAGAGCAAAGATTAATCTTAAAGTATCCAGAGAACACACTGAGTTCCACAAAGCTGATGTGTTTTCTGCCCTTCTCCTGTGTGTGTCTTTGGGATCTTCTCTGCTCCCGTGGGAGAGTATGACCACACTGCACAGGAACTGAAGTCACTGGGATCCCAGTCTCACCAAAGACGCCCACAGGGGAAGCTTTCCAGATCAAACTGAACTAGCATATTCTCCTTTCCCTTCAGTACACAGAATGTTCTACTTTTTTCTTTTTTTTCAGAGTAGCCTTTTCTTCTTAGGAATATCAAGATTTTCAGCTGTGGATGGAGGACTGTCCACTAGCACAGCAACACTCCCTTCCTGTGATGCAGAGCACAGGCTGAATGAAAGGACGTCTAAGCCTATGTAAGGACACAGAGGCCAGAGGGGACAGGGAAAGGTATGACATAGATGGAGCTCTGCTTGAGCTCATGGACTTTGTGGTTGTTATGGAGTCTTATTTCTCTAGGACTAACCTCCCTTGCTGCACTATTGAGAGAAGCTACTTTTTCAAACCTTTATGTGGTAAATTATTTTGAAGTACAGAGGTGAAAAGTGCTGCAAATAATATTAGAAAAATAATTTTGGCAACTGAAAAAAGTAGTCGTTGATGGTGCAAGTTTTTGTATGCTTTTTTGCTGATTACATTAGTTAAAAGCTGGCTAACGCTCATCCCTACTAATTACGGAAAGGCATTCAAAGTTTGGAGATTTTGCTTGTTTGTTTTCAAAAAGACACTTGGTAGTGTCACAATCAATTGAAATTTTTGAGGGAAATCCCTGTTAGCATTCCCCACGTATTAGGAAATTAATCTTGAAAAGCTTGATTTTGCTTTTCCTGTATGTCTGAAGGTAGGTAAAAATGCAGTCTGGCCCCTTACACCAGTGTGGAGTTGAAAAAGCAACAGGATGGCTGGGATGAAAGGAACTTCTGCAAGAACCTTTTCTCAGCACCTGGGTAGGAAACAGTAGAGCTGCTGAACTTGCTGAAGGTGCATGGAATGTGCTTCACTTGAAAGTCTGCAACAGGGATTGCTGCTGCTTCTGTGATTCTGGCAATCGCTATTAGACTAGCAATAAGAATGTCAGAAATTAGAACAAGTTGCATATTCAGAAATTAACAATCTTGACTATGGGGGGAAATTAGAAGAAATAGCACTTTTCATTCAAGGATTTAAATGTTTTACAAACATTTACTGCACTCTTACTTCCCCAAAGAGAAAGAGCTATTAAGCGCATGGGTAAGCAGAGGACTTGAGAGCTTAATGGTCAAAATATAGCTCTCTCGAGACTAGCATGCTAAAATGATGGATGGAGAGATGCAGAAGCCCTTTTTCTCTCTGCCTGAAGCTGCTAAGCTTAAGAGGGGGCATTACCATCACTAATAAATGCTCCGAGAGGTGCCTCTGACTATGCTGAGCATCTGAAATGCAGGGAAAAGAGAAGCACCTGTTGAAACAGCGAAGGTAACATTGCTTTAATTCCATTCTGCCATCCCACCCCCTGCAATGCTCCTGAGGAATTTTACCTTATGCAGAAACGACATCTCTTTTGCCCTGCTGCATTAGCTATTTCTTCCTCCCCCATCCCCACCAGAGTTCCATCAGCTCAAAGACCAAGATTAACCCTGAGTGACTTACCTAGTATCTCAAAGCAAGCCAGTGGCTGAGGTGAAAATAAACCCAGTAGACCTGAAGACTTCCAGTTAAATACTCGCTCTTGCGCTAAGTATTAGATCACAGCCCAAGTCTTAACTAAAGCAACATCCTTTCCAGAGCTGCTGATTCAGGGTTGCATAAGTGACAGAAATATAGGAGGTACCAAAAACATAGTCTATAAGTTTTCCAATAAAAATATCCAGAAATGTTATTTTACACAGAAAACGATCTCACAAGTGCCAGAGAACCTTTATGATTCATTGCCATCTTCCACCAAATTTAATTCAAGGTAGTGTGGGTATGGACAATTACTTCAAAGTCAATTCTCCAAACCATTCATCTCTCCCTCCAGTGCACTCACTGCTTGTCATTTTCTCTTGCCATTCTTATACCTCCAGCACGCCTGATGGAAGTTGTCTGTGGTTTGTAATGCAAACCAAATGTTCCTTCTCTGTTTCTTTTTTTTTTTTTTCCTCCAAGTTTTATTTTTCCAGCCTTAAGTCTAAAAAGCCCTAACTCAGTCTGTCTTCTGCAAACAAAATACATGATCTGAGCTGTGCCCATTTGGTTCAAATTTTTGGTTGGATATTAAACTAAGCATTTACAAGACACAAATAATTTGGTGTAGCTCCCAGATTGAATACGAATGCTCTGCTGTTAACCAGACAGTAGGAAAGATAGACTTTTTCTTTACTAGCAAGAACAAGATGAGTTTTACATTACCAAGTGCTAACAGCATGATATCTTGCATCCCATTTTAATCTAGATCCTGTGATCTTTGTCAGATTCATTACTGAGCAGTGCTATTGGCACTGAGCTACTGCAGAAGTCTAGGATTTCCAGGCAGTAGGAAGAGCTAGAGATTTGGAAGTTTTCTAATAAAGAGTAAGAAGCTCTTGGAGAGTTACAAAAAAATGTTAAAAATTCAAAAATCTCTAATTGTAATATACAAATTTGAAAGGAGGAACTTACAACAGCGAGGCAGACAAACCTGACTCCTGCAGAAGGCTGTTCCTCTTCCTAGGCCTGGCAAAAAAAGACAGAGTCAATAATTGAAAACACACTCTCATGGTGTCACGTGACTCAGTTTCAGTAATTCTGCTCAGTACATTGGAACGGAGCTATTGTTTCCTAATTGAAGAAAATGTCAGCAAGGATAGATAAACAAAAGCAATGGGATGCAGTATTGGGGAAACTGTTTCCAGCAGGCTCCCAGCTACCCAGAGAAGGCAAAACCATTTAAGGAGTTTGTGTCATTTGTTTTTACCCATCACTCTCTGGTCCTAGGATTGATGGGGTGCAGGCATGTTAAACCTAGTTGAGGGGAGGCGAGGTGGGGGCCAGCCAGAATCTGTGCTAATCAAGTCCAGGATTTCCTGCTGGAGGCTGAGATGGCAAGCATGTTTCTTGTAATTTTTAGCAGATACTTTAAACATTAAGCTGGTCAGAATTTCATAGGCTGCTTCTGCTCCAGGAGCAAAACACAATAGGAGTCACTTTTGAATGCCAAGGCCTTGTATTGTGCACCATAAGTGACCTGGTCCCTTGAACCTATCAGTTTCTAATTACTCGCCCCTTTATAGGCTAGACTGCAACTTTGTGATCCAACCTGATCAAGGACTCAGACAATTGTTGCTTTTTCCATAGAGCATCTGGGTTCCAAATTGCCTCAATTACACTTTCCATTCACTGCAAAGTAAAGGGTTCACAGTACATTGTACTATTGTGGCAACTCCCCCCCAAAAAACACTGCTTAAGCTGCATCTACCATCACTTGGGGGAGCAGCCAGCCACCTTTCTGCCACATCCCTAGGCACGCTCAGCTGGTTTTCATTAATCACACAGATAGATCTGTCAGTCCTCACTTGTCAATACTCAACTCTGCTCAAACTGACAAATAGCAATCTTGCTGCCAAAACCTACTTTCTCTCGATGAATTTGTATGATAAGATACATAGGGCATTTGTAAATTAAAAAAAAAAAAAGTTTCATAGCACAAAGTATTGTTTCTGCAACAGTTTTTGTTAGTTTATTAAAACAGTGAGGTCTCTTTTGAATGCTCTAACTATAATTTTTGTACTTTTCAGGACAATGAAACCTGAATTTTACACCTGGCCCTGTCTGGTCATGGAAACGAGTGCTTAGATACTTGCTGCCCTCAGTGTTGTGTGGCTTGAAGGTCCTGCTTTCATTGGTCTGTTACTAAACTTGCAAAAGAGAGAGAGAAATTATAAAACAGGTTGAAAATATTGCAGTACTATGGTCTCATGTTTGGTGGTCCTGTGACTTCTGGATAAAACATAAACTGTGAAGGCAAGCATCTGCCCCGTGAAAATGATGTATGTCCTGGGAGAAAAAGTGAAGAGGAAATCTCTCCTCTGTACATTGTCTACAGCAGCACTGAAGCAGTCTGGCCCTGATAATACAATTGTGGCTAATTTATATTTTAAGAGTTTACAAAAAGGAAAGAATTTAACATTATTTTCCCAACAATTAAGTTTTCAGGATATTAGTTCCCCAGAGGAAATCTGTTGTAAAGGAAATGGTTCTAACCTGGATCACTGATGACAATAAACATGGAACATTACCCAACTCTTTTAAATTCTAATCTTGTAGAAGAACCATGATTTGACACCGAGTAGTGAACAGCGGTTATCAATTAGCTTTTCTGGCAAGAAGGAGAAATAGGGATCTGATTTTGTGCTTTGGGAAACGGTTCCTCGCTATATTTGAATAGAGAGGATAGCAGCCTTGTACCTAAAGTGGGGTTTTATAGTGCTAGTTCTGTAAAAATGAAATATCAGTGAGGAAGCAGAGCCACATACTGTTTACCACTTAACTGCCTTACACTGTAACACACACGTGTTTTTGTTTAGCAATAGAGAACTCATTCACACAAAATCTCAACAGCCCTTGAGTTTTGATCCAAACTGATTGAGCTGGAAGCTCAAAAGCGTTGGAAAGCTTTTTTTTTTATTTCTTCCCATTGTCACATGCTATTGCATTTCCTGACTATGGGCTGAATACTGTAGTCCCTAAGCCACTGGGAGTTTCGTTCATTCAGAATCTGGACTTCTGCCAGAGCCAGCAGCAGTAACATAAATATCACAAGGAGGGGCTGGATTTTCATGTTGTTTCACTCTAACCTTTTGCAGTTTTTTCCATCTTCTCTGTACAGTAATTGTTCAGTGCCCAGTGGTGAACAGCAAAGCATGTTTTTGAAAGCCATAAGGAAAAGGAGGGAGAGCGAGAGAACCTCTGCTGTGCCTGCCATATTGCACTAATGGTATGCTTTGATATTGGATACTGTGGTCAATCTTCATTACTTAGCTCAAAGGTATTGTACCAGGAAAAGGGCAATGAACACTGATCAGAGGCTGGAATTTTGCATGAAAAGATTGAAATTATGTGGACTCTCCTTTGCAGACAGGAGCTGTATCAATAAAAGTTTATGAGATAACAGGTACTATAAGGAAAATCAGCTGGGTTTCTTTACTGCCTTCTCATGTGAGGGACAGGAAGAGAAGAATGCGGTAAAACAAAGAGTTCAAACAACTAAAAGGAAATACTTGAAACCTAAAGCATAATTATTGTATAGAACAAGAAGATGGCAGGAATCACGAGCATTTTGAAGTTAGCTCTTTTGCCTTTGATTTCAGTGGGACAGAAATTTCACCCTAAGAGGTGAGTTGATGAAAATAATACCTAGAGTTAAAGGGAACAGTATGCAGAAGGGGCAGAAGCTCTTGCTTCAGAATAAAAGTCAAACAGTAGTAATCACAGGTAGAGTGATACTTCTGCCCTGGGATAGGGTCCTAGGTACTGTAAGATGGAGGAACTTTCCTGTCATCTGGAGTTAGTGTCTACTGGAAGCGGGAAAAGGAAATAGAGGAGCCATTGAATTTATTTTTAAGTCAGCTCTTCTCTTTTGCCTGAGAAGACAAGAACTGCCTTTTCTGCCTAAAATCAGGATGTGTCTGGAACCATAGCAGATACAGGAGCTGATCCCTCTTTTCCCAAAGTTATTTTCTGTATCCAAAGGTTTGGATCCTACAGGACAAATATGCAGACTATTCAGTATTAAATATTTTGCCTGTTGCTACTGGTGATAACCTTTTCCAAAAAGGAGCATATAAATTTGGGCAGAACACTAGTACTGGGCAAAGCAAACCTAAGTAATGATGGAACTTAGCCTCAGTCCTGATCTCCACCCAGCTCCGAATGCTGCTTGTGTTAATAGGAAAGAAAGCAAATAGTTTGGAGTGCTCTAGTTTTCGTTCTGTCCTTATATTGCTCAGCAAATTGATGAATTACGTTTGCTTTAAACACAGTCACAATTTTCACGTTGTCGTATTCCAGAAAACAATTATGTTGCACAGGACAATCCATCCCCTCATTGCTGCTGAGCCAGGACTGGATTAGTCATCTCTGTCTTGAGTTTCGCAACTTTCACTCTGCCCTTCCATCCGTCAAAACATAGCAACTTGGCTCACTGAGGTACCCTATAAACACAGTTAATCCGACGTCCTCCTCCAGCAATGGCTAACAGCAATTGATTCAAAGGAATTACCTTGTGAAAAAAAACCCAACCCTAAACCGAAACAAATAAACAAAACCCCAACCAAGCAAAAACCCAGTTTGCTTTCAGGAAGAGTCTCTTCTGAGTACCTTATTGGTAGGGTAGACTGGCACCCTGGGGTTTTGTAAGTATTCCAAAATTGTTGGAGCTTTTTACATTATGATTGGATAGTCTTGTTTTAACAGAAACTACAGCTGCCCCATAATGGATAAGCATTGCATTATGTCAAATGAGGTAAATCTCTTTCTAATTCCTTTCGTCACTTAGTACCTAACTTTTGCCAGGAAGCACAAAGAATTTTTCTTTTTTCTTCTACAGATGAAATGAATCCTGTGTAATGTAACTGTAATTTATCCACTTCTGGCTCCCATTAAGTTTTGGATTTCAAGAGTATCCAGAGTCAATGAGTTTCATGTGTTACATACAATTACAAGGAAGTACATTTTTATTAAATTCACTGCCTTTAAGATCTGTTCAGTTCTTGTACTAGCAAAGATATCCCGATCTTCAAGTCTCCATAAAATCCTTTTCTCATTGATCTCTGTACTGTCATCCTCTATCTTCTACATACTTCTAGCTTTTCTTCTTCTGCCCCTCCTTTCTCTCAGCTTCATGCTGCTTTCATATGTTTGGATCTCCTCCTTTTTCTTCAGATCCTTTTTAAAAAATCCGCTTCCTTTTGTGAACTTTATTACCTGAGTCTGTCATAATGGTATCCAGCTTTGCAGCCTTCTAGACTGTTTTCCAGTGAATTTCCTTCCTGGGAGTTAATAAAAGTTCCTAGACTTTGTCTTCCCAAATACATTTGTGTTGCACAATGTGCACTCACTTTCTGCATGATTACTAACCTTATTCTAGTGTCCTTACTTGTTGCAGTGCCTTAGAGAGAAGCTGTAAAATACTGCTTGTATAGTTCCCTTTTAACTAAGTGTTGTGGGTTGTGTCTGTTCCTTTCATATTTTTGTGCTGGGTATACAGACTATGTGTAAGTGATTATGTTGGGCTTGGAGAAACACAACAGAATATTTGTGTCAGCTATGAAGTAGCTAAATATCTGGTACTGAAGAAATAGTCCATGAATGTTTTTAAAGCCATTGACCAATACACAGTTTATAACTTACTGCAGCACCAGAGTAGTAAAAACATTATGTGAGCTCCCCTGTATGGTGTCATTCTAATTTAAAACAAATATTTTAAAAAGTTATGACTTTACCTCTTCTTTCCACATTTCCAGTCACATAATGTTCCTTTTTCATCTGACTTTGCATTCCTTTTGATTTATAGTCCCCTGACCTGTAGGCTGACATAAGGGGCCCTTTAGGTTGAATGAAAGGAGAATTACCAATTGCCAAAACTGTGATTTATCAGGAAAAAATTAAAGGGCAAAAGAAAAATTAAATCCATTTCATATTCTCCATGCAAAAATCATGTGAAAATTTTATCTGTATTTTTCATGAGTTCAGTATAAAAGGTATATTTAGACCTGTCTATTTTATATTCTGACGTGTCTACGAGGCCATGTTGGATTTTGTCATGTTTGTTGCTACTGCCTTCTCCTTTACTACATGAACAGCCAGATATGAGGGAATGGAAGTAATGAAAAAATGAATGTATTTAGTCCATCTGAGTACCAGCAGCAGAATTTACTCTGTATTTCATGCTGTGGCACAGGCACCACTTTCTGCAGCAGCCTGATCTCAGTCTCACTGAAACCAGGGGCTTGTTATCCTTTAGCATTTCACAGACAGCATGCATGGTCCTGCCTTGGTTGTTGGGTTTGTTCTTTTGGGGTTTTGTTGAGGGGAGGTGTTGTGGAGTTCTTTGGTTTGGTATGGTTTGGTTTTTAATTAGTATTGTCAGTGACTGATGAGGAATTAGGTGATCTCTTGGATATCTATGTCTGAATAAGATGATTTTACCACATTTATAAGTACAGTTGTCGTTTGAACAGCAAAGCTTTAGCAGTAACTACTTCTGAGGATTTGTCATTCCTGGTGCCTGGTAGAGACAAAGCTATTTAATGCAGGCTGCTGCTTCACTCTGCACTAAACAAGTCTTGAGGACCCTTCGTATTTCTGCTGCTTTACTTTATCTCCAAGTCTGTGACAATCAGAATGAAGCTGGTCTTTCTTGTGGTGTTGAAGATAACAGTATAAAGCTCCAGTGGTTGCTCTCTTGCTCTTAACTTCTGCAATACTGTAGCTTTTAACACCAAATTTAGTCATAACACACCCCCCGTATGTTACTCACTAGCATTATTGTTGACATCAAAGTGAGACTAGATTTTATTTTATGGGTTTCTCATGGATGAAACTGTATAACCAGTCCCATAAATAGCTCCCTGGTAAGACACAAACACAATGCTTCTGGTGCTTCCTCAGAATTGATGACACCCTGCTCATCAGTGCAATAGATGGTGTTGGAGTCAGCTGTAGAACGGTCTGGGACCTAGTGTCTTTGGGAGATAACTCTTCTTCCATGTTTTGAAATCAGCCTATATCTTTAGAGCATTATCTAACGTTAAATAGCTTGGAGGTAGCGACTGAGGTCTCAGCTGAGGTTTTCCTGATCTTGGACTTTGTTTTTCCTACAGAATCAAAGGTTTTGAGCCCAGAAGAAATTGGTCTAATTAGTTTATCTAATTGACCTGTCAAAAAGAAAAATTAACCTGTAGTTCCTGTGCTGATGGCAATAACTTTTTCTCCAGGTAAAGCATGTATTTTAAAATAAGCACCAAATCTGAATGTAAAGACATTACTTTACCAACCTTGAAAGCTTGCTATATCCTCAGATAGATTGTTATTCTGGTTAGTTACCATTTCTTTTAAACACTGTTGTGTCCTGATACTCTATTGCTTTTAGTTCTGTGTTTGTTCAAAAGAGCTTGACTGTTACTGCTATGGCACACTAAAGGCCCACGATCACCTCCCCAGGATTTTCTGTGAATATCAGTAAGGGGGACTATGGGAGGGTGACAGGTGTCATGGAACTTTATTGCACGACCTAATATTTGATTGCTTTGGAGGTTTTGAGATGATCTCAGTTTAAACATTGGGAAAATAATTTTTAGGTCCCCATTGTCTATAGTCCAGGGCTACAGGATAGCAAGTACTTAAGCTTCATAGTGTTAGTGGAAGTGGAAGGGATACTGTAATCCTTAAGAACTTGGTATAACTCAGGTCACAGGTGCTACATTTCTTTTTCAGCTGATGGAGGGAACAAGTGCAGCTATATACAACTGGATTGTGTGACACATTTTCTGCCTCCTGACCACTTGGCTGTCTTGTGAATAGACTATCTGGAAAGGCTGCCAGTAAATCTGTGTGTAAAACAGCATGTTGGAGCTCACACAGTGCCATGTACTATGGTAGGCTTGATCCTGATGGCAGCCATTGAATGACCCTGACACTGAAGCAGAGATGAGCTCAGAGAGGTCAAATTTTCCAGTGTCAGGGTCAGATTCCAGTTTTCCAGTATGCAGGGGATTTTCTGATGAAAAGTACGGTAAGATAATTAAATGTTGGGGTTTTTTAATGGGAAAATGAACAAAACTATTAACAAGTGCTCTTAGAAAACAGTAAGAATTTGCTGGTGTCAAGTAACAATATCCTACACCAACCCATCTTGTATTACACAATCTATTGCATACATATTTTATTCCATATGATAAAAGCATGCAAGTTATTTTACAGTGTATAGTATGTGTCATACTGCAATACAGACAGCATAATTATGCTATAACAGCACTAAGCAAATAAAACCAGCACATCACATCATCAGTGCTCTCTAATAGCGAAGAGCTGTAAAAGTGATGAAGAGACCACCGTCTGTTGGATCAGTCCTTCAACATAAATTGAAGCAATTTGACAGCCCCACAGCTTTACTTTATGTCATCCGTTGGCAGCCACAGGCTGGTACAGTGGAGGAGGAGAAGGGAGTGTTTTGTCCCTTTGTCCACCTTGACAATAATCCCCCTGCAGAGGAGCAACACGGGGTGCTCCAGAAGCCTCCATGCTGGCTGCGTCTCCCCAGGGGGCTGCTCACCAGGAGGTATGGTCTCAGCTCAGACTGTACCAGCTCAACAACAAATGAGGTTACGCTGGCAGTATGGTTAATATATCATCAATATGTGTGTGCTATACTAGCCTGAATGTTGTTTCTGTAGATTCATGCTGTATGAATCAGTTACTAACGAGGCTCATCAAAAAGGGTGCTATTAAGTGAACACTGTGTTAATAATGCTGGCAAAGTTTCAAGTCTACAGCTGTTATTTATAGTATATGACTAAACAAATACGTATCCCCTTTGAGGCTCAGACTCTGGAGCAATTTACTGATTTCCTGTATAGGCTAGTTCATACAGAGATTCAAGTAAACAGTGCAGTTGGATGTCTTGCTTGGAACTATGCTCTGAAACTGTAGTAGATAATCATATTAATGTTTAATTTTAAAATGGTTTGGAAACACGTACGTGTTTTCAGAGGATTATGTGCTACATCTATGCAGTTCTCATGGAGAAATGCCTTTTTTTTTTTTTTTGCATTGCTTCTTTAAAGAAAAATAAAATACTTAAAGAATATAGCCTACAGCTATGTTCTACTCAACACAGCAGAGTTGAAATGAGTAGAAAGGTCAGAAACAATTCTGGAAAAAAGTGGACCTAGCAAAAGCTATAAAAAAATAATTCCTGTATCCCCTCCTTTTCATCTGAAAATTAATTCATTTCTCTTATTTATGAAGATTAATTGCCAGTAAGAGAGATTTTATAGATTTAAAATACTTTTGAGTAATGAGTCATTTGATTTGCAGTTTTGTGTCTTTTTCTCTTCTAATCTTGCAGGGTTAGAGAGGCCTTCAAACTGAAGAAAGCACCAAACTCATAAAAGTCTCTGCTCCGCTTTCCTGGCTTTTATATGTGTCAGAAAAAATAGAAGAAATAATATACAACAGTAAGTCTCCTAAATTAAGGTACTTCCATGTACAACATCTCTGTTTTAAGTCATAATGCTGACAATTGAACAAATTTCTCATATAATTTAAAAACAAAAGAGCAATGACAGTGAATAGACAGACAAAAACATAGTTGATAAAGTACCTCTGGTTTTACCTCTTATCTGTTTACTCAACCCTTTTACAGTCTTAAATTAGAACAGTTGAAAATAATACATACTGACGTGCAAAACCAGCTGATGGTATAATGCCTAAATAATTTGCTATAAAAATACCACTTACCATTGCCAAGTATCTTCTTATTTACGTCCACTATTATCATGCCTTCTTGGTTATGAAATATGCAGCAGAGTCAATTCCCAGTGCGTTAAATACTTGAGAAAGTAATAAATGCAGTGTAACTCCACGGTGTTTGGATATTTGACTGTAACTCCTAAGCATTCAAAGCGACTACTCAATATAACAACTTTTCCTCTGCAGAAAATGCCTTGCTATTTGCCAGCAACTCTTTAATGCTTTAGATTGGGTATTTCCAACTACCGCCCTACTTGCTAGGCAGATGTGTATAAAAGAGATGTTATTTCACTGAATCAACCACTGAGATCGTAACCCTTTTCCTGTACCACAAACAGAAATGTAAAACCTCAGACTTTCCTTTTGGACTTTTACTGACTTGTGTCTGTTGTAAGAAAGCAAAACACAACTAGTCCAAAGGCTAATATATGGAAAATGTGTTAAAACATTTTAGATCATCTCATTCTTGCAATTCATTGGTTAACTGACTCGTTCTGTGTTTATGTAGTTGTATGGTACAAATACAACACCTAAACTTCTTGCCCAAAGTTGAAATGATTCATTTATTACATTTTACAGACTCACACACAAGAAAAAAAAAAAAAAAAGAAAGAAAACACACAGTGCTCATTTAATCCAAGTGAGTGAAAACGCCTTTCATAAGGTCTGCAAGGGATTTGGGAGGTTTTTCTTTGGTGAATAAAGTCTGTGTAGGGAGGGAAGAGTTTTGTCTGAGGATGGTAGAAATCAAGCTAAAGCAGACACAAATCCTTTTGCTGTGTGAAAATAAGATAATAGTCAAGGAGGTGCAAATTCTATTTACATCAGAGCACTTGAGAGGGACTCATTGTTTTGGAGAAATGAGTGGAGGAGGGAGGAAGTATTTTTGTGGGGGTTTGTAAGACCCTGCTAGTGTTTTGTGCTTTGAAATGACATCATTGGTCAAAGTTTATTTATGTCTTTTTGTGAAGTAATAACTCACCCTAAATAGGTAATGTAGGCTTTTCATCTTCTTGGTACTTATAAATATTAGTTAATTAAATGTTATACTCACACTGGAGAAAGCACAACAGAAATCATGAGTGAGTGCCATACTAAGAAGTGGAAAACAGAACTGAGTAAAGACATTTCCTCTACTCCTTTTTCTATTCTGGAGAGAACAGGACTACGTGATAAGTCACTGCTCCATAGGATATACCACCCTGATTTCTGCTACTGGCTGTGGATCCAGTCACGGTCAGAAAGAGAGCACTACAATGGGCAACCCTTGTTCTGCTGCCTGCATCACAGCCATCACGTAAGCAGTACTAGCACACCTCTGATGGGACAGCATTATTCTGCCTTTGGTCACCATCCTCTCCAGATGGGTATTAGGCTTAATCAAATTCTAACCCTAACAGCTTGTTTCAGGACCGCAGCTGGAATCAACATGTCTAGACTAGCACTGATTTATTCCTGGCTCTCAGATCTATGAGCATGCTACTATTCCATATGCTTCCTGTTAGAGAGGTAATAATGCAATTTCACAGCATAACTTTAATTTTTCTTTTTTCCTCCCCTTTTTAGTGTAATTAGAATTTACTTTGCTTATGTGGGAAAGTGTCCTGCCCTTGTTCTGGTCGAGACTACTGCCAGTTCTGCTGGAAGACAGCAAAATTCCAGACAAACAAAATAAAGTTCACAAAGGAAACAGTTAAATTTTCTGACTGCCTTCACTGTCACAGAAAAGGCTAAACACATTTGTAAGTTATATAAAACTGCATCAGTTCATATTTTCCCCTCATGGTTTTACAGCCCAGAACAGCAAAAGGACTTTGTGACATCTCTAGGCTCTCAAGAGTTTAGTAATAAAAATAAAAGCCCTCCGCAGAAAACAACACTCCACACCCTCCTGCTGCTGGGCAAATGAGTTTCCCATTTTTCTCACTTATCCTCAGACTAAGCAATGTTAAATTTACAGATCTGACATCTATTTATAGTAAGCACTCTACCCTAGGAGCTGCAGAGGTTGGTGTATATCATTGTCCATAATCCACAGGGCAGCTTTCAACCTGGCATGTCAGCTAATTAGGAGAGAAACGTCCTGACCTAATTAATATATAAGCAATATATGCACTGAAGCATGCTATAGCCCTAAGCCAGGCGGTGTGTGGGAGGGGGGGGGGTGGGTGTTCTTCTGCTGTAAATTAACCTCTGATTTTTAGTTTTTCTCACTTGCCATGGATAGTAATTGATAATGTCAACAGCATCATGCGCTTCTGTCAGCAGTCTGCAAAAGATGGGGAAGTGGCTTGCTGTGTAGGTACTGCAGGGGAGGCAAATTAATGAATGTCCAGCAGCACTGATAATCCTGACAGCAGATGCTGAAGGAACCAAGCTGGTGAGCTGCGCCTGCCATGAGGGGAAAGTGGGCTAACACCATGTGGGGAGCAGTGGGGTAACTGCTGTGGGAAGTTGGAGGAAGTACAGAGGGTAGTATAGATGTGTAAGTGCAGGGCATGAGGGGAAGGAAGGGATAAAAGGAGGAAAGGTCCCGAGTTAGGGTGCTAGACCGGATTTGAGGAAGTGAGTAAAGATTGAATAGGAGGTGCTGGGTATAAGCATCAGCTGAGCCTAAACTGGATAAGGTGTGGTGCTGGATTTGGCCCTGCATACTGGGCTCAGGGGAGAGCAGAGAAGAGGTTTGATGAGAAGTTGACCCTTTCTCTTTTTCTCTGGAGCAGCAGCGAAATGACATTCAGGCCTTGTGCTCAAAAGAATTTCATCCAGAGTCCATATACCATTTTTCAATTATTCTTCTCAGTAGATATGGCAAAGGTCAGTGGCTCCTGCTATTCTTGTCTACAAACTGATGAAATGAGTAACAGAGAAGTTGTTTAGAGAAAAAAACAACGACTTAATATGAAAGGTATCATAATTATGACACCCTTTAAAAGTCTTTCACTTTATAGAAGTTAATCTATGCCCCTAAATCCCTTTAATTCCCTTTTCCAGGCCACTCCTATTCCTTTTCAGGTAATGTAAGTAAAATATGCTAATCTTGAAATGAAGGCTACTTTCTTGATGTATTTGATGGTATTGTTACTATTTCCAGTATTATTCTCCAATCCATCTTTAATGTAGTCTGACATCTTGTTTGCTTCTTTGACCACTACTGTGCACTGAGTAGAAGTTTCCATTAAGCTGCCCACAGTAACGCCTAGATCTTTTTCTGGAGTGATTTTGCAAACCGTCAGTATCTATGAATAGTTCGAATTGTTCCTTTCAATACACATTACCTCACAGTTACCTACACTAAATTTCAGCTGCCACCTTTCTCCAATCCCTTCCTCTAGGGTTGGATTTTTTTTTTTTAAAGTTGTGGCTAAATAAAAGTTCATAATTAAGGTAACTAGAACTTCCTGAAGTGTTTATTCTGCTCTTTGCAATTTACAACAGCAGTGATGCACTGTTTCGGGCACAGTGGCTCCTCTCATTTCAACAGTTAATACTCTTTAAACACAGCTTGGGAGCTACTTTTCTGTTTAGTTCCTTTTTTTCAAAAGCCTGCCCAGCCATCCCTATTTTGTATTAATGTTCTTTTGAACTGGAAGAATGTGATATAGTAACTGGCAAAACCAGGTAAAATAGATTCACCTCACTAATTATTTGCTTTCTCTATATTAAGTGAAGCTATTAATTATAACTTAGTAGGTGTTGCCTTGAATTGTACTCAAAATACAAATGTTACACAGATTAATGAGTATTGAATGGTAAGCCCCATACACTTTTTATTCTATAACCAGTGGCTTTATCATACCAGAATCTTTTTGCAGTAACAGGAACTATTTGAGGCAAACTGTTTTTAACTATGGAAATAATCTATTTTTTTTAAATCTCTAAAACACTCTTTCAAGTGAAATTATTTATCTTTGATCTACAAGGAACAAAATTATCAACACAAAACTTCTTAGATTGTTATTGAAGAATATGACTGTGGCTGTATGTGACTAGTAATTTTTAAAGATGATAGTTGTTTATTTTTGTGGAGAAAATAACTATATTCACCTGCAGAAACAGAATATCATATTGCATTCTCCCCAGGTAGAGAGAGCTCTTCAAGTTTAAATATATTTTAAACCGCTTTAGTTTTGTGTTTCTCTTTCTCTGTAATTTTGTTTTTGTGGATGTGTTTTCTGAACCCTTTAGGACCTCCTTTTATTGCCTATCGGTTGAGTTTCAACGTCATTGTCCCTCCCTCAGGAAGACTGCCTTGGCCAACGCTTCTGTTCTGTTGTAGGCACAAGAACTCTAGGTGATGAATACTCTCTTTATGACATTTACACAGAAGGATTGTGCTCACTTAATTACACTGTTCATTTGGAAAAATTGCTGCCCTACCCCAGCATGTTAATAAGTTGTCTTTCACAGAATAGCTTCGAATATGTTTGAAAAATCATTATTGTGCACTTATACCAGTTCTGACAATATCATTCTTTATAATACAAACCTTGCCTTATTGCAGAAGAACTAAAAGTGCTATAGGTTAAGTGAGCTGATCAAAAAACCTTCACTGCTTGTTGGCTTGTATGTAAAGCTTAACTTCTGAAACCAAAGAGCTGATGTTTATGTCGTGTAACAGACCAAATATGTGGTATAAATCAACTTTGCCTCAATTCTTGCTGCTGTGATGAATGAATGTTCTGTTCTCAGAAATAATTGCTTAGATGAAAAGGTTGCACACATCAACCATATAGTGCAGATGGTTACTCCCCAAATCCTTGTTAAGCTAATTTCATAGGAAGCAGGAATTTGTGTTGGTGTTTCTGAATGCTGTATGAAAGCTAGAGTTCAGTACAAGCCATGCACTAGTCTCAAAGTGTGATACTGTTTAAAATCTGTTAGCACTTAAGCACAAAATTCCATAACCGCCTAACACGGCACAATCAGTTGATATATAGTTAGACACTAATTAGCACGGGACAGACGAGAATGTTGAATTACAAGTCCTTCTGGAAGCATCAAAATTTTCAATGGGCAGTGAGAACACTAACCTACGTTGTATCAAAGGTCATACATTGTAATTGTTGAGATAGCTTGTATCCCTGTTATTCAAATTGTTGTTTGTGTCTGAAAAAGGAATATGGACAAAAGAGAATAGATCCAGATGTTTTTTGTCTGGATAAATTGATAACTTAATCGAAGTGATAACTTTTTTAATTCAACCTGTAAAATTTGTTACCATTTCAGATCAAATTAATGCAGACAAATTTTATGGTAAACTTTAGAATGCCAAGACGCTTAAGAACAACGATAACATTTTCTTTGTAATATTTCTGTCTTGTTCTTATGAGCACCTAATAAACACCCGCAAAATACTTCTCACTATCTTCCTTTAGGAAAGATCTACACCCATTTAACAGGGAGGAATGCTGATGCATAGATACGGTAAATGACGGATGAAAAGGTACATGATGCATGTGACACAGGGCAGAATTATCATTATTAGCTGTATTGGCTGGGGAAATTGAAGGAGTTTGTTCGCTGTTTCAAACAAAGACAAGAGATATAAAGTTCAAAACCAGGCGAGTTTTGGTCTGGGTAGCCTTTTTGCTCTTTACCTCCATCTACTACGATCACTTGTTTATAATAGTGCCAAAAAACAAGAGAGATTATTCCAATGGCTGATTGTTTACATAGTGAAATACTTTCCTCTTGTCCCAGTTAGAACCTTATAACAAAGCCTATCTCGCCAAGGTTATAAGTTGGTTTTGTTGTAATTATGAGATTTTGACCACACAGTAAAGTGATCTGGGTCCTCTGCTCAACATGTTCTAGAGAGAATTATCACACTGACTGGACTGGGAGGAATGAAGGCCAAAGATCATAAATTGGCCCATCTCTAGGCAACTTCTTAGTTTTTCTGTAAGACTGAGTAGAACCTTAGGCTAGCTGGATTTGAGGACACAGTTGTGCAGCAATCAGGAAGGGGAATGAGGATGGATAAGAAAAAAAGAGGGCATGATGAAGCAGTAAGTGTAGCTAGAGTGTTATTCTGGATTACTGTGTGACACCTTGGAGCTGTTTATAATCAGACCTGTATATGTCCCTGACCTCTTAAGATTACACCAAAAGAACTAATTAGTTCAGGTAGTTTCAAAAGAAACCAATTAAAATTTTTAGATGAGGAGAGATTGTTCTCCTGCATATGCTGTACTGTATGTTATTTCTGCACCAGCATTAAAGTACTGTGTGTGAGCATGTGTATACAGTGCCAATTCATTTTTCTTTCTATATCTATGTATATTTATATTCCAAAATATGCCTCATTTCACGGTCTGTTAAATTCACTGGTTATTTGAAAAACTATAATACATCTTGGGTGTTCTGGGTAAACTGATGCTGCCAAAATTGTCAGCAAAAAGACCGGAAAAGTTGATGAACCTTAAACTTTTCCTCAAACAACTGCTCATTTTTTTCTTCAGGTTATAGAAGAGGCAGAAAACCCGAGCAAGATGAGTGGTAGGAAGGATAGAAATTGCTGTCTGATGTGGATTTCACAAACTGCTGTTTAATCTTTTAGATACCCTGTAAGAATAATCCATGCTAATTAACATTTTAGGAGTTTTAAGTGAGTTTGCTCATAAAGGAAATATAATTCATATAACTTTAATTCAGTGTTTTGCTTATTCGCTAGTTTGTTTCTTTTGTTTTTCTTGGGGATTTAATGTTTTTGTAAATTCTACAAGGTAACATTTTCATAAACAGCTAAACACCTTATTTGAAAGTGATTTTCTTAGTTAGACTAAGATCTCCAAAGGTATGTACAACCTAATTCCTAACAGTTTTAAGGTGAACAAGCTGCAGAAACAGCCTTTCAGTTTTTCAGGGCTGGTGTTGCTTTTGCAAATGGCACTTAAGTTAACAGCTGGTTAGGTATTTTTAACTAGTATGACATATAATTAAAAACTAAATATGTATATAAAAATACTCCCATGTATACTTCTTATGCCCCTCTGTGGGTTTCTCAGACCCACAGGGATAGCACCGTGGTTTGTGGGCTCTTCTCCTGGCAACTCCTAGTAACGTCAGAATTACTTGGGCAGCTGCATTGTCATACCCCACACCAAGAGTTTGCTATATGGCACAGTTTTGTGTGCAGATTTACGTATGCCTGTGTCTCTGGTTATTTGCACCAGCTCTACTTTAATTTCTTGTCATCTTACAATCATTTTTAATAACAGCTTTATACTATCACTGATCTTCTCTGCTGTAGTTCTTTGTATTTGGAAAAGTAAGAGGAAGATATGGTCTCTGCCCCAAGGAGCCTATAATTAAAACAAGACCAGCATTATAGAAACATATATACTAGCTGGCCTATAACTGGCTGGTCTGTTTAGTTTTGTTTTGACGTACTGTATGAAACAGCATTTAACAGATGTTGGGAAATTAGCTCTCTGAGCTTCTCATATAAACACAGAGCAGAGATGTATGTGTATGAATTAATTTCATCATCGAATATGGGTATTAATGTCATCAGGCATTTTTTTAATGTTTGTGCCTCTTCTACTGTGCTTTGAGTATCCCTTGCCAGAAACTATAGAGACTTCTCTAGCAAAAGATGAGTGATTCTGTTGTAGTGTTGCTTTCTAGTGCAGTCCTGATGATTCCATTCTCTTGCATAAAAGATGTTGCCTTGTCCAAGGCCACCAGAGAAAAAAAAAATGAAGAAAAGTGTCAATTGTTTCATTACATAACCTCCACACAGAGTGTCGACAAAAAAACCCTCCAAATCCAAACAAACCAAAATGGGTGGATCTTCCTTGGCAAGTTGGCAATTTGGCTAGTTGTACCCCTCATTATAAGTACTTCAATCATGCAAATCTTGTAGTTGACATTATGCCTGGTCGCATCCCTGCTGAAATAGCACACGTCCAGCAAGGTGACAGATCTTTCCACTCCTCCTCCTGCCCAGGGGACTGCAATATTGAGGATTAGATTCCACTTTATGGCTTCCAGGGTGAAGTCAAACAACCACGTAAGAGGGGAGCGGGCAAACAGTGGCCTGGCCCTCTCTGTACAGGCAGGGGAATCAGGCAGGTCAGGCAGAGGATGGAGACAAGACCTGGGACAAAGCCTCAAGCAGAAGAAAATTAGAAGAGAGGTGTAGCTGACAAAATGATGTACAGATTTTCTAATTTCCACTTGTATTTAATGTATTTTGCATTTCGCGTCTGTATTTTTATTTTGTGCCCCCCTTAGTTTAGCTTTCATGCATTAAACAGTCTTAAGTGTTTCTAAAGCCACAACTGTGATTTCAAAAGAACATTCCCCCTCTAGATTGCAGCAGACATGCAATATTAATTTAGGGTGAGTGGGCACACATGTTATCAAAATCACCCTCTTACCTGCCAACTCCACCAAACTTTCCAGTGCTTGGATATTTCCTTCCACTGCTGTGTGGAATTTCTTATTGTAATGTTCCCTGTGCCTTTTTTTTTTCCTTCTCAGTTGTTTTATCCAGTTGCTAAACCTGCATATGGCCACCTCCTCTGCTCTGCCTGAGCTCAAGCAATACTTCATGACAATCACCGAAAAGAAAAGCAGCCTCTGAAGATACTGATGTGATTAGGGAGAGCGGCCAAGGACTTGGGCTGAGTGCTAGAAGAGCACTTTATAACCACGGCACATCAGTAAGTTTGGGCTACGTGACATGGAGGAGGAGAAGTGATGTGTAATATGGGTTGGGGAAGCAGGCAAAAGAGAGGGAAAGTGAAAAGGCAGATTTAAAAATGGATTTTCATTTTCCCGTGTAACCGAAGTGTGAGGTTATTAGGAGAAAGATGCTTTTCTTTGGTGACTGAATTCTCTGTACCTCTTCTTCACTTCAATATTGTGCTGTTAACACACACTTGCACAGCGAAGCATGTGCAGCTGTGAGCTCTCTCTGTGCCTTAGGCCTATGAAAAGCTGTATTAGCACAGCACTAAATCTGAACTAATGCACCCTTGTCCCTCAGCAAGGACTAATAGCTCTGGATCAGCTTCACACAAACAGCTTTTGAGCTGCCTGGAATGGAGGCAAAGTGAGCTTTACCTTCCCACAACAGACTTTGTAGAGCTATCCATACTGGGTCTAATTTGGAAGAACATTAAAAGCTTCCTTAGACATGATTTTGCTTTGTCGAAGTGCTTTGTAAACGAGGCAAACATCGCTCTCCATATTTCATGATAGGCAATACTGGGCCAAGGGAAAATCCAGTGCCCACCCTTAGCAAGACAACGGGTAGGTCTGGAGCGTGGTTCACATCTCCAGTACCCTGCCCACCAGCCCCTAACTGCCAGTTGCAGGATCCTTCATGTTCTGTGCTAATGTCCAGTCCTGTAATTCTTGATGTGAAATCTTGTGTTTATCAATAAATGCTCACAATGGACAAACTACAAACACTGCAGGGCATTCTACATGGCCTCGGTTTTCCAGACCCCTCACCAGCTTGGTGGCTCTCCTCTGGACACGCTCCAGCACTTCAATCTCCTTCCTGTAGTGAGGGGCCCAAAACTGAACACAGTACTCGAGGTGAGGCCTCACCAGTGCCGAGTACAGAGGCACGATGACTTCCCTACTCCTGCTGGCCACACTGTTCCTGATAGAAGCCAGGATGCTATTGGCCTTCTTGGCCACCTGGGCACACTGCTGGCTCATGTTTAGCCGGCTGTCCACTAACACTCCCAGGTCCTTTTCTGCCAGGCAGCTTTCCAGCCACTCTGCCCCAAGCCTGTAGCGCTGCCCGGGGTTGTTGTGACCAAAATGCAGGACCCGGCACTTGACCTTATTAAACCTCATCCCATTGGCCTTGGCTCATTGATCCAACCTGTCCAGATCCCTCTGTAAAGCCTTCCGACCCTCAAGCAGATCAACGCTC
>VXBJ01001286.1:1428-15315 GCA_013400055.1 Nycticryphes semicollaris | reverse complement strand
CCCGGTACCGATGTCAGGCTGACAGGCCTATAGTTTCCGGGATCCTTGACATCCCCTAGCCCAGAATTCAAGCCTGATTTAACCTGGTTAGCTTTTGTGGCATCATTTGTGACTCATTTGGATTTAAACACTTCAGCTTGGTTTACACATGTAGCAATAATTGTGTTGTTTAGGAAAATATGGTGCCATCATGTGGACAATACTAAGAACTGTAAAATAGAGTTTTTAAAAGAAAAACTACGTAACATAAATATCGTTATTTGATATCAGGAATTGGCTGAATTATAAATATATGTGATATGAAATAAGCTACGTAGAAATATTTGGTTTTAAAAATGTATTAGATATGAAGAAAAATTGATAAATGAAATCAGGAATTGTTGATTCAATTTTGTTTCTCTTCCAACAGCCCAGGAAGTCCTTTCCCATGAGCACAGACTGATCAAAACACACACAGAGTCTCCAAGCCATTGAATCAGCACGTAATTCCAACATCACCTACTTCTGTACTCATTCCTGTATCTGTTCATCTCTTTGGTTTTCCTCTAAGACTTTACAAAACTTGTTTTTGTGCAGCCCGTGTTGTTTCTTTCCCCGACAAACGCACACACTCACACAAACACTCCTACCCAAAAGATTAGCCGGCCAAGGCACTCTGCCCACACAGTTCTCATTCCTGCATGAGTTCACACAAAGCTTTGTTTCAGCAACAGTTTTGGTTTAAGGGCTCTTCTTGTTTCTTACATTTAACTAAGAGGAAAGAGACTTTGCCAGATTCAAAATAGCTATGCCTAATACCAATAAATGCCCACAATGGTCAAATTACAAACACTGCAGTGCAGTCACACAGCCTAATTTTTTTCTAGTTTAATACCCACAAAATCAAAGCAGAACTGTGTCAAACTATTGTGAAAAATGTGCGTATTTTTTAATCTCTGTAACTTGCAGTAATAGCAGGGCTCTTTAAAAACATGCATCGTTTGCCATACATCGGGTTTCCTATCTTTACATAGATAGGATGTCCTATGTGAAAGAAAGTGAATGAAAAGCTTCCTAAAGATAATTTCCTCTCTAACAGCTCATCTATAACAGACCTGTGAAGGTTTGTACATGAGGACCATGATTCAAAAACTGCCTCCTGTGACACACTCCCCTAAAGCAAACCTGCGCATCACAGCAGAGTACACATCTCCTGCTCCAAGACCGTGTATGCCAAGTGCTAGTTAGCTTATTCTGCACTCTGTGGTTTAATTTGTATTGAATAAAAGCAAGTGGGTTTGAAACTGTCTATCTGGGATACGGACAGAACATGTTCAGATCCATCCTTTCTTCTGTGCAAGTCTAATGGGTTCATTTCGGTAAAACTTTGAAAGTTTTATTTGACCTTTATGAATATTGAACATCTCTGGAATCCTTTTTGAGAACGGAGATATATGTAGTATTATGCTCGGAGATTCACTTACTTTGTGTGGAAAAGGCCTGCCCTTGTGGTACAGCAAGAAATGGAGTATGTATGTGTGTAGCTTGACCAAACGGACATAACGGAATGTCACGTGTTAAGAAGATTTTGGTGCTATCTCCACTTCCATATAAAGACAGGTAACTCTATGAAGCAATGACATCTGTCTCCTATGCTTTTACATCTCATCCTCAGTTAATTTTGTTGTAGAAGAAAATGTGAGTTCCAGCTGAAATTTTTGCCATTCTTGGACTATTTTTTTAATGTGGATTCTCTAGAGTCTAAATAGGTATGAACATCAGCTACAATCTTTTTCACAGTTTCTTACTCTTTTTCCACTTTGGCTTTTGCTTTCATGAAACTTGTGGGGGGCATGAGTTCTCTGGCAATTTTTCCCTACTGTTGAACTTGGTAGAAATGATTATGGATTGAAAAATTCTGAGAGTGGGAGGCAAATGGAACATGGTGACACATGGATAAGACTGTCAGAAATCTCTAGGCTATCGCTGTGCTCAAGTTCTCAATTACTTGGCATTTAAACACTTAGAATACATGGACAAATGTAAAAAAATCAGCTTACACTTTTTAAAATAATCCTCATAAATATGAAGCCTTGAGATAAAGAGACCTCACTTGTGATTTCTTTAATAATTTGCAACATTGTGCTAGACAGAGCATGGAACAAGCTCAAGAAGCAATTTTCTTTCAGATGAACTTTGAATGCCAAAGTATCCCATGATAGCTTGCATGACATTAGTTTTCAGTGTTTTGGAAAGTGTACACTCATCCTTTTAAAAAGTGTGACACTATTTTAGTTTTGGAATAATTGGTTAAATATACTCTGAAGGCAAGTAAGGTAGTGAAAATATACTTGATTTCCTGAATTCTGACATCTTTTGCTATCAGTGAACATGCAAATGGAAAAGCAAATGCTTCCTGATTCAAGAATTTTTGATGATGTGAGTGGTTCATCAAATTTTATCATTTTTTGCACATTATATAACCTCGATGAGTTAATGAGATCATGTAATATTACTAATGGTGGGCTTTAATTTCCATTTTCAAAACAAACCTCTCTAAAACTAAAATCTGAACAGAAACCCCAGGAATCAGAATCTCATCCACCTTTGTTTGCTGTAGTCTGGGATTTTTATATTCTATGTCTCTTCATGGATCTCATTCTTGCCGGTCCCACCTGGGTGAGGGCTGGGTCTATCAATCATTGTACCATTCTCATCACCAGGATTTCCTGTAACTATTATCCAGTAATTCTTATCTTCTTCAACTTTATGGGAGTCCAGGTAAGTGTGACAAATTACTTCATATTCTTTTCCAAAATAAGACCTGCAAAGTCAAAGTAAAGGAGATGGGCAGGGAGAATTAATACATACACAAATTCAGCAAATTGCATCATCTGCAAATTGTTCAAGGTTTTCTCATGTTTCTCTTGGCTTCTTCAGGAATAAGATCATGCATTTTCAAATATTAGACACTTACAAGCTCACTTTGATTTCAAATTCCTAAATTATTCATAGGAAACAAAGGGAAATGATACCTTCAGAGCTAAAGCAGCCCCATCTGCATAAGGCACTGATCACCAATGTAGTACGTACAAGCTGGTTAGGTTCTTATCACCATTCTCTCTGACTGAGGAAGACTCTGGTACTTATTAACTGTTTCAGTCTCAAACTTTCAGACTTTCTTTCATCCTTAAAGACCTGACACAAATCCTTGGTCAGATCTTGCTCAGAATTTAATGGGAAACACTTGGCAAACTCCTTAACAATGCTTAATCTGTATTAATTTAATGCATGCAAATTAACTTGAATTGTTGAATTAACTTCAATTTGTTGAGCGATTGATTCATGTGGATGTAACCAATATACTGTTTTATGCAGTAAGCTTTTATTTAGGTCTTTTATTCCTTAGACTTCTTAGCATGTTGGTTTTTCCTTCAAAAAAAAAAAAAAAACCAACAAAAAACCCAAACAACTGTAAATGCTCAAGATATTCGAGGGGAGAACCACGAAGAAACTAGAGAAGGCTAGAAACATGATATGAATGGAAAAGAAAAAGAAAAAACCCCAAAAACCAAATAGACAGAGCTGATTGTCTGCAGCATCACAGTGGGTACACACATTACAGCCCAGAAATAAAATAAGGAGAATGTGCATTCTGTGTTCTTTTCCATTTCCGCAGTGCATCCCTAAAGCAACTATCTTGCTTCTTACGGTAATTCTTGATCTTGGCACATCATTATGCACATTGCTGCCAGTTATCAATTATTCTTACCATGTCCAAAAGTTCCTTGGAACAGCTAAGCTCCGATTAGTATGGCAATGAGTAATAATAATTTTAGAGTTTGCCTGGAAAAAAAAAAAAAAGCTAGGGAAGACAGTTGATAGACATTTTTACACCAATTTTAACTGTTCTTATTCAAATGAAATGTTTTTATTTACTCCTAGTATAAGCCTGCATTGCTCTGTATCACTCTGAGACTGCTGTACATTGCCAGTAAGGTATTTTACAGCTTTTCGGTTCTCAGCACAACTGTCTTAACAGCTCAGACCAGCCAAATGCTTTGCCCTCAGATCAGACACGTTCTCCTGTCCAATACATTCCATTCCACTCCCTTGTGCTGGGTATTTTAAAAAAATAAAGTCAGGCAAGTAGTACAGGGTCATTCCAGTGGCCTGTGCCATCAGGGTAACTCCTTTTAACAACTGGTATTTGCCATATGAGAGATCCAGATGGTTTGGAGACACAGCCTAGATATGGACCTTTGTATTTTACCAATTTGCAATTTTTTTGGTATACAACAGAATCAATTTTTAGTCATCTCCATTTACCAATACTGTAAATAGAGAATATCTCTGACAATTACATAATTTTGATGGTTTATTAGTAAGCTGATTCATGCAAAAGGGTCACAGTTCAAGGCTGTGGAGGAATATTTGTGATATTTTGCTGTACATGAGTACTTCAGGAAGGCTAGCAGTTATGTTTAAAGTACAGGAATTCTTAATTAATCACAGTTCCTACTATTGGAAATGCATTTTACTGCTCAGAGGTCCCGAAAAGCAGATTCCCAGTACTGCATCCTCACATCATAAAGTCAACCTTTAAAAAATTCTGGAGAGAAAAACTAAGCCAGTCGACTTCAAACTGAACACCAGAAACTGATAGTTGTACATGCAGATTCCCTGGTTAAAGACATCGTTCCTTCTTTCTCCCCATTCCTAGTATTATTGGTCAGAACTTACATAAAGAAAATATGTAAATAAAACAGACGAAACTTTTTACTAAGTACTCCACCTATTATTTTAAATTAAATCTTCATAACTTTATCTATATTTTTAATTTCTTACAGGGACTGGAAATCCTTCATGCTCAAGACGCAGCTGTGGATCCAAGAAGACAGCTTGCCAGCAGGTCAAATAGGAAAGCTTTTCCGTCAAAAAAACTTGCTGAAGGTGAGATTTTTTAGCAAATCTTATAAATGACTTATGATCACTTGCTAGATAGAACTGCAAATAAAAAATATATATTGAGGACCATACAAGAATGAATATAAAAGAAACAAGATATCTAATTTAAAAAAAAATATATATATTTTTCAACACAGAAAAATTTCTCTCAGCTCTTGAAAAATCAGTCTGCCAAGCTAAAGCTGTGCACCCAAAGCCCATAACACAGATCCTATACTGTTGATGAGCTCGTTAAGGAGCTATTCTATACACAGACTGTTAAATACTAATTTCAAATTGAATTTTCATTCCAGCGATTCTCTCTCACCAAAATGGTTGTTGAGGGGGAAATTTTTTTCAAAGTTGTGGTGATTTCTTTTGAGTACATATGTAACATGTAATGTCTTATTCACTTGCACAGAGAAACAGTGTTAACCTTTACTAGAAATCTGCTCCCTGGGAATGATAGGATAGGTTGTTACTTCTTATACCTAACACAGATTTATCTTCACAAGAAATTAAATCTTCTCATTTTGGATTTATTTAAAGAAAAAGTAACACCCTCCCTCCCAGTGATGAATCCTTTCATGATTCATGAACTAATTTTAATTTCCCTGTTCTTTTGAAAAATCTCCTGTATCTGGTCGTTCTGGCTGACAGCTCCCCAGACCTGCACACCTGACCTCAGGCAAGTTGCATCAACTTTCTAAGCAGGTATTCCTCATCTGGATCTATGTCTGCTTCTGAATCTGTTCTGTAAAGCTAAGATGTTGAACCATAGCATAACCTTGTGTGTGTGTGTATATATACACACATACATAGTGATTAAATGCACACTGTCAGTGCATGCTACTTACCATTTGGCCAGAAAACCCTCCTGATGTTCCAAGACGAAATTTTTGCCCAAATCTAATGGGTTCACCCTCTGCAGTTCCATCAATGCTGTTAAAATTGTATAATGAAGAAAGAGACTTTCAAATAATCAGCTTTGCTATTCTGTCTGTTTGTTTTGGTCTATAGTTAGGTCTTACGACAGCACTTTGTATTAAGTTTACTTTTAAAGATAAGTAAAATACCTTAACTGAAAAGACATTTCATACTTGACATTTAACAGAATAGAAGCAGATTGTATTAATTACTTTCTATGATGTATTCATTAACATGCAGGGTAGAAAGATAACGGCCCATGAAAAATCAATGAGAATTCAGCACTGAGACACCCTTTAAAATATACTTCATAGAAGCATCTGAGAAATCACAGGCTAAAAGCAGAACAGCATGTGTTTGTCTGTAACTACATAATGTGGCTAATAACATATGTAACTGATATTCAATAATTACATGCTGGCATATGCCTATTTCCAGAATGATATCTGTATTTTACATTGAAGATACACTAAATTAAGTGCTTGACTTTCTAAGTGTATTCAGAGTGAAAAACTTATGTTGCTGATGAACTTAGTAGTCAGCTAATGAGGGACTTGATAGCATTCAGTGCCAATGACTCTAAGATCAGACAGCAGCTCGGCAAAAGTACTTTGATTGCAGTTCTAGAAGGCCTAAATTATGCTCTTGGCATTAAAATTCTTTCTTAGGTCTAACCCAAAGTGTTTTGCCCAATCAGGATTAAATGGGTTAGCTTGTACTCTTATGCACTAGTATAATTGTTAATACATGATCTCAGACAGAGCCTTCTACTGTCCCTGTTCTTCTGTTTCTTCTCCCACAAAGAGCTGGAAGTAAGTCTTTGAGAGAGAAAATACACTGTTTGGTCAGGGGCTTTTTAGGACAACAGAAACAGTTCATGTACAGCAAAAGCATTCACGCAAAGTTCTACTCCAGAGACTTTATTTGCAGGAAAATGAGCAATAATACTAAGTGATATTTGGACAAGGTTTTTAATCCACAGCTGAAATATAACTGCTGCAGTAGCTGCAGAGTTTACCAAGTGATAAAGTGAACTCAATTCTGTTTTCACACGAGTTCTAAACCGATTTAAACTTCCTTGGCATTATTCACAGTAATACGCAGAGTAGAATCAAGCTTAATGCATGACCCAAGTTCAAGGTTATTCTTAAATAAAAGAACCTTACTGAAATTCACTTGTATATCAGCAAACTTCATTGCATGTTTCTCAAAACAAGTTACTGAAAGCTAACATAATCATTGAAAACAACTCAAAATAGAGTACCAAACCTTAAAATACAAAAAGTATTTCGACCCATGGGTTCTGCGCTCTCAATTGCGCTAATTCCACGAGGGACTTGCAATAATTTGGCCGAATACACGGATAGTTCATCAAGATTAATTGCCAGAGTCAGACGGCCACATGTTTCGGGGCGATTCTCCTCTGAGGATTTGTTGTCTGGGTGCAGGAGCATCACAGTGTCTCCAAAATGAAGAAACCCATCCTTTGACACTGACAGCTGTATCTAAATTAAAAAATATATATAAATATTTTTACAGAATGATCTGAACTTAATATCAGAAGTATCTTAGTGTATAAAATGCTAATCCATAGCATTCTTAATGCATAAAGAACACTACTAACGGCTATGCCATCCTACGTGGAGTCACAGAAGACTGACATAACCTTCTTAAATAATTACCTTCTTGAAAAAATTATCTTGAAGTTTGTTTATTTTCTGTATCAAAAGTTCTCCTCGTTCTCTTTTGTGCATAAAATCCCTCAGGCGATCCTGCTCGCGAAGGAGAGAGAGGGGGCAGACGTTATCCAGCGCTCACGATCTTAGGCTTAAACGGGATTTAAAGAATTAGGGGGGAGACACCGCGAAGGGAAAAGGCGGGCGAGGCTCCCCCGGGAGCCAGAGAGGAGAGAAGGACCCGGCTCCGCCGCTACCTCCTCCAGACAAAGGTCCTCTTCCCAGTTCCCGACGAGGACCCCGCTGCTGTAGGCGGCCATTGCTGCCGCCTAGGCCGTGCGGCGTTCACCGTCGCCATGGCGACCGCTCTAAGCAGCGATTGGGCGCTGGAGAGGCAGAGTTAGCCAATGCGCGGGAGCGACGGAGGGGGCGGGTTCTTTCTGCCCAGCGGCGGCGCGGCTCAAAAGCCGAGGGAGGGGAGATGCAATGAATGTTAACCCTAACCCTAAACCAAACACTCAAAGAAGGAAATTTTAACTCTAGGCGAGCCTCTCAATCATCCACCTCTCCGTATGCACATCAGCTCTTACAAGTGTGGGCGTTCTCGGACTTTGCGAGATCCAAAGCTTTGTCTGTGCCCACGTAAAAGGGCACCCATTGGCTCATTGGAGTCACCCGTTCTGAAGGGAACTGTGGTCCCCATAGTTAAAAACTCAGGTGTAGGGGTTTGTGTGAGCCCTCAAGTGGTGTGTGCTTGTGCGTGTGCGCTCATGCGAGCATGTGTTGATTTAGGAAACCTTACTGTGAATTTTGCCATTGTCCAATCTGTAATTAAGGCAAAGTACAGGAAGGAAATAGAAGTGCAGGCAATGCCAAAGTATAGGAAGGGAAAGGAAGTGAAGGCAATGCCAACATATAGTAAAGGATAAAAAGTGAATGCAAGGAAAAAAAAGGAAAGGAAAGGAAGTGAAGGCAAGGCAAAGTGTAGGAAGGGAGAGGAAGTGATCGCCAGGCAAAAGTATAGGAAGGGAAAGGAAGTGAAGGCAAGGCAAGGCAAAGAAAGGCAAGGGTTGGGAATGCAAGGAGTGGGAAGGCAAAGCCAGGCAAGGCAAGGAAGAGGTGCAAAGGCAAGGCAAGGGTACCAAAGGAAAAGAATAGGAAGGTCAGGCAAAGATGGCAAGGCAAGGCAAAATAAGGGAAGGAAAGGCAAAACAAGGCAAGGGATGGGAAGGCAAAGTAAGGCAAGGCAAGGACCCTAACCCTAACGGCAAAGACCCAAACCCTAACCCTGCCAAGCTACTTTGCCTCTTATTTCAACAGCACCTTTCCCTCACCTTTCTCACTTCCGTGAGGAGAAACTGCAGCCATTTATTTAGTTTTGCTTTTCAACTGATTGCAATTTCATTCCTGAGCAGGTTCCGGATCTCACTCTCACAGACCTGCCTTTGGAGCCAGACAATATCCCAGACATTGGGGGCTGGATGAAGATGATCAATCAGACTTTTCAGGCACAAAAGGCACTTTTTCTACAGGGTGAAGAGATCAGGGAAGAGAAGCATAAAAATATCTTTTGGACACAACATACTTTTGCTGTGCTTAGCTTGGATTTCTCCTTTTTAAAGAGGAACCTGCCTGCCCTAGGCATTTGGGGGATTATTTTTATTTTTTTTTTAATCACCACTGTTTCACTCAGCTGCATCAAAATCCAAGGGTTTTTTCCACCTAAGGAGCGCAGGCAACATGAATTCGTGGGGGTGGGCAGCCTGCTCTCATCCCACAGGCAGGTACAGCCTGAACCAGTGCGTGGGCTGGTCCCACCCTCGTTAGGGACTGTTCTCCTGCCGGCAACAGTCCCCCCAAGGCGCCAGCGCTTTGCACAAAGGACTGCCAGCAACAGGAATCCATGAGGATGTACCCATAGAATCTCCCCTTTTTGGGGAAAAGTGCTTCTGCACCCACCCCTTTTTCTGCAGGACCGGGAAAAGACTTTGTCTGCCTCAGATTCTCTCGGGGCTCTTTTTGCTGGGCTCTGCCCCTGGGGTTTGGGAGCTCAGAGCTTCAGGAGCGAAAGGACCCTCTTTCTGTTTAAGGGCCTGCTCTCTGCAGAACCTGTTGCCAAGCCATAAAAAGCAAAGTGGCAAATTATTAAAAAAAAACCAAACAAAAATCACCAACATGACACCACAAACACCCACCACAGAGCTCCACATGAGCTTTGAATTTGTTGTCCACAGTGGAATAAACCTGTCAAATGCAGGCAGAAGGTGCTGTTTCTGATGGCTAATGAGTTACTGAATCCCCACTTAATGATGGTGTTAAGATAACCCTGAGGATTTACTGAACTTGAATCACCTGTTGGTATTTATTCTGGAATGGGATGCGATGACAGAGCATGAGGGTTTAGGGGGTTGGTTTCTAACAGCCAAGGAACCCCTGGGCTGGTCCCTGGGGGATGAGGCCGAGTCCCCACAAGGGACCCCACAGGCAAAGGCACCACATAGACCCTGCCCCCTGGGCTGTGGGGCCTGAGAACAGAAGAGTGTAAAGGCTTAAAACACAAAGTTTTCCAGGAAGAGAGTTAAAGGAAAAAGGGGGAGAGACCGCAAAGGGCGAGGAGAAAAGGGGGAGCAAAGAGATACCGACAGAGGTTAAGATGGGAGAAGGTTTAAAGATAAGAAAGAGAGTGGAAGGCAGGGACACTTCTGGTGATGGTCCTGTTTTGTGTTTAAAAAAAAAATCTCGATCTAGCATTTGCTACGGGACGTGGAACCCGCAGGCACAGGGTGACCTTCTGTGGAGGCTCTGGGGTCCCTGAAAGGCCGGGCGAGGGCAGGCTGAGCCGCAGGGCCAGCGGCTACAGCCGGGCTTCCTGGGGTTTGGCGTCACATTCTGCAACCCGGTTACAAAAGGGATTTTAATTGCGGAGGCCCCTGACTGCCCCCCGCCGCCAGCTCACCGGGACCGCTGCCGGGACTACAACTCCCAGCAGGCACTGCGCCCGGGGAGCAGGGCGGTGGTTGCTCCACAACTCCCGGCATGCCTTGCGCCGGTCCCGCGGGAGTTGTGGCGAAGCTGGAGTAGGGGGGGGAGATGGCTGCTCGTTCGCCGTCCGGTCAGCGCCCCACTCCTTCCTCCCCTCCTCCGGCGGCGTCTGAGCGGGTCCGTGAGTGCGGGGCCAGGAGAGGTGCCCGGGCAGGCCCCGGGTGTCCTCTCGGGAGGAAGGTGAGGAAGGGGTGCGTGTCCCGCCGAGGAGCCCTGGCCCCTCAGGAGGGGTCGGAATGGCGGCAGCGCCCCTTCAGCCCTGCCTGAGTAGTGGGAGGGCCGTGGTGGGCCCTGCCCAGGGGGTTACCTCCCGCCTGGGCCCGGGGCAGAACTCACGGGTCGGTATTTGGCTCCTGGCAAGGTCTCTGTGTCCGGGACCCGGCGGGAGGGGGGTCTGCTGGGGAGGAGGAACACACGCTGGGAGAGATGGTCTCCCCTCGGTCACGGCTCTGCGACGCCTCACGGAATCGGCGGCGGGTCGAGCCGGTTGTGGTTGCGTCTGGAAGTCGGCGAGTTGGGCGAGAGCTTCCCCGGCGGCAGTGGATGCACTTTTCCCATCCCTTTCTCCGGCGAAGCATAAGTGCTGTTCTCTGGCGGAGGGTCGCTGCCGGGACCCTCAGCAGGGCCAGACCCCCCCCTCTGCCTCCCTGGTTCCCCCCCCACCCCCACCCCAGCCGGGCTGTTCTCTGTGGCAGTCCCAGGAGCGACTGGGGGAGAGCAGGGGGGTGACAAGTGTCACCCTTCTCAGGCTTTTCTTTTTCTTCCTTTCCTGAAAAGAGCTGCTGGCAGATCTGTCTGCCTATAGTCTGCAATTCATTTATTAGGGCAAGGAAACCTTANACCCCACAGGCAAAGGCACCACATAGACCCTGCCCCCTGGGCTGTGGGGCCTGAGAACAGAAGAGTGTAAAGGCTTAAAACACAAAGTTTTCCAGGAAGAGAGTTAAAGGAAAAAGGGGGAGAGACCGCAAAGGGCGAGGAGAAAAGGGGGAGCAAAGAGATACCGACAGAGGTTAAGATGGGAGAAGGTTTAAAGATAAGAAAGAGAGTGGAAGGCAGGGACACTTCTGGTGATGGTCCTGTTTTGTGTTTAAAAAAAAATCTCGATCTAGCATTTGCTACGGGACGTGGAACCCGCAGGCACAGGGTGACCTTCTGTGGAGGCTCTGGGGTCCCTGAAAGGCCGGGCGAGGGCAGGCTGAGCCGCAGGGCCAGCGGCTACAGCCGGGCTTCCTGGGGTTTGGCGTCACATTCTGCAACCCGGTTACAAAAGGGATTTTAATTGCGGAGGCCCCTGACTGCCCCCCGCCGCCAGCTCACCGGAACCGCTGCCGGGACTACAACTCCCAGCAGGCACTGCGCCCGGGGAGCAGGGCGGTGGTTGCTCCACAACTCCCGGCATGCCTTGCGCCGGTCCCGCGGGAGTTGTGGCGAAGCTGGAGTAGGGGGGGGAGATGGCTGCTCGTTCGCCGTCCGGTCAGCGCCCCACTCCTTCCTCCCCTCCTCCGGCGGCGTCTGAGCGGGTCCGTGAGTGCGGGGCCAGGAGAGGTGCCCGGGCAGGCCCCGGGTGTCCTCTCGGGAGGAAGGTGAGGAAGGGGTGCGTGTCCCGCCGAGGAGCCCTGGCCCCTCAGGAGGGGTCGGAATGGCGGCAGCGCCCCTTCAGCCCTGCCTGAGTAGTGGGAGGGCCGTGGTGGGCCCTGCCCAGGGGGTTACCTCCCGCCTGGGCCCGGGGCAGAACTCACGGGTCGGTATTTGGCTCCTGGCAAGGTCTCTGTGTCCGGGACCCGGCGGGAGGGGGGTCTGCTGGGGAGGAGGAACACACGCTGGGAGAGATGGTCTCCCCTCGGTCACGGCTCTGCGACGCCTCACGGAATCGGCGGCGGGTCGAGCCGGTTGTGGTTGCGTCTGGAAGTCGGCGAGTTGGGCGAGAGCTTCCCCGGCGGCAGTGGATGCACTTTTCCCATCCCTTTCTCCGGCGAAGCATAAGTGCTGTTCTCTGGCGGAGGGTCGCTGCCGGGACCCTCAGCAGGGCCAGACCCCCCCCTCTGCCTCCCTGGTTCCCCCCCCACCCCCACCCCAGCCGGGCTGTTCTCTGTGGCAGTCCCAGGAGCGACTGGGGGAGAGCAGGGGGGTGACAAGTGTCACCCTTCTCAGGCTTTTCTTTTTCTTCCTTTCCTGAAAAGAGCTGCTGGCAGATCTGTCTGCCTATAGTCTGCAATTCATTTATTAGGGCAAGGAAACCTTATAATTCAACAGACTTTCAGCTGTTTGCTGTTTGTCTGAGCGTGGATGTTGTTCCCTTACAGCTCACCCATGGAGCTCCTTTTTGTCTCCTCAAGCACTTGTGTCCCACAAGCCCATACATCAGGTGAATGAATTGAGGAGCAGCAGGAGGAATAAGCGCAGAAGGTGCCAATTTTGGGAGCTGGGTCTTCATTCTAGAAGAGTCGAATCCCTTTGAAACACAAAACTGTTGAAAGCAGTAAGGCCTAAGAACAGCCCAGCACCAAACACCCCCAGCTGCTGGGAAGCCCGGCCCAAAGCTGATCGACGCCGTCCCAGCAGTGACATGAGGGGGTCCAGCAGAAGGGACCAAAACCTTCCCCAAATGCTCCCCAAACCTTCCCCAGCTCCGCACACAAAAGGCAAAGTCAAGGCAAAGACTGAAAAGGGTGCTGGGTAAACAGGGGGAGTCTCTGCCCCCCTCACTCCCAACTGGGAATTCCTGTCTTTGGAAAAAAACAAAACATCCCAGATGTCTTTCAGGTGTTCTACTGAAGTCATTCATCAGTGTCCTTTGGGGTGCTTTTGTCTCGCTCACAGATCAAGGTTCGAGCCTGCAGAGAGGTGATTTCCAGGGCCATGGCCAAAACAAGGGCAGCAGGAGAAGGTGACAGAATGACCCCCGACACCTGAAACAGTTGGTTCTGGTTTCCCTCTTCTCCTTTAGGACTCTCCACTTAAACCTGGGTCCCTTTCCCCACAGGTGAGGAATTGCTGACCTTAAAAAAAGGGGTTTGGGGGCATCAGAAACCACTTTCATGACAACCAGTGCTTTCCCAGGCAGCGTCAGCAAAGGCCTCTCCAGCTGAAGAGAAGGATTCATTCTCTCCCGCAGCTGAGGAAGGCTGGGAACTCCTGTTCAGTCCAACTCAACCCAGTTCAAACCAACCTAACCAGTTCAGGAGCCGCAGCAGCTGAAGTCTACGTCTCTGCCATCTGAATTCCACCAGTTCCTCTTCCACACAAGCCTAAGACAAGCTAAGGGAGATGAGACAGAAGGTAAAACTCCATTCTTGGGGGGGGGGGGGGACAC
>VXBJ01001285.1:32540-99652 GCA_013400055.1 Nycticryphes semicollaris | reverse complement strand
ATTAACTACTTCCTCCTGGATTAGAGGGGAATTGTTCTGTTCTCCGGCCTTATCTTCCAGCCCAAGAAGATGAGCACCCTGGGGGTAGCTGGTCTGACTATTAAAGACAGAGGCAAAGAAGTCATTAAGTATCTCAGCCTTTTCCTCATCTTTGGTTGCGAGGTTTCCCCCCACATCCAGTAAGGGATGGACATTCTCAGTCACTCTCTTTTTGTTGATGTATTTATAGAAACTTTTTTTGTTGTCCCTTATTAAGACATGTCATTCTTAAACTTTTTCCTCCTGTCTTCTGTTTTGTGTTTCAGCCTATACATTCTTTAGGCCAAGTACCATCAGTTTTTATGGCTGCCTTTGCATCTCTGTGTTTAAGCAACATCTGGGGCACTGATACCACTTCTATGTTATATTCAGAGTGAAAACACTGTAAAGGTAAAATGGAAAACAAGTAAACAAAATTGATAAAAGCACTTAAAAGATTCTGTATAGTTTGCCCAGGAAGGAAAATGCAGTTTGACAGTAATTGTTTCTGTTACCGCTTTCCTATTCTGTGATACTATGCTGTGGTCTGGTTAAACAACCTCACAGATTATTTGATAAGCAAAGCAGAAGTAAAACTTTCACTACAATTTTTAAAAATAGGTTGCTAAATATAAAGAACTATAGTTTCCAGGGCAAGCTCCTGCTCTGTTCTTCAGTTCTTGAAGTAGCTGACAAAGTACCAAAGCACAGAGATTAGGAATTAAGGGCTGCAAACTTCAACATTAACATACAATTAGCAATAAATGTTCAGATGGGCTCATTCCCCACCTCACTTTATCATCGTTTACTGAAGCAATGGTGTCATGTTTTCACAGACTTAAGAGTTTGTTTGTAAATGATACATAGGCAACAAGCCTTAAACTACAGCACACAGAGTATGACATCTAAAATGTAGAAAATTCTTTATTTCCACTAATGTCAACACAAAAGTTGGTACTGTGTGCTCTGCAGAATCAGCTCTGTCTTTTCATCAACAACTTTTTTTCTTCTTCAGAAACACTACACAAGTAATGTATGTCACTGAACCAAGAATGATAAACATTGATACTATCCCAATAAATACTGCATTACTTAACGATGACTGATGGTGTATTATTAACAGCTTTATTACCAGGGCAAAGTTCCATGGGTAACAGCAGTAAACTGTCAAAGATACTCATAAAGAAATAAAAATAAGCTTACATTTATAAAGTGCTTTTCATCCCAAAGGAGGCAAAAGTACTTTCCAAAGTTGATACAAAAGAAACATACCAACATCTGTTACTGCATACAATCGACTCTGAAGGGAGGACAAAAAATATTGTAAGGCTGTGCAATGTGCTCCACAATCTTTACTGACTACAAATGAATTGCAAATAGTGTTTATAATGAAGAAAACTTCAAGAAAACTCTTCAGCAGTGAAACAAACTGTGACAATCTTGTTTCAGTATTAGGCCAAAACACTGCCATCTCCTACTCACATCACACGCCTAAATTCTAAAGTTGTTAAAAAAGTCTGAATTCTCAGAAAATGACCAAGTCATTCTGTTACAAAGGTCCTACAAATAAGACCGAATGTGGTCACAGATACTGAAATGTAGAAAACTATCAGGGAAATCTCAAACCACTTGAAGTCTAACAGGAAAAACAAAAGAAGCAAAGGTTCAGAAGGTTGTGGGTATACAGCTGCATTAGCTCATGAATACATAAATATATATCTACTATGCAGATACATAATCAGTTCATCGTTAGGCAACTGAGAGGTATAGCATGAAAACAATAAAAGCAATTAAAAGGAAAAAAAAAATATTGGAGTATTCTAGGCTAGAATATATAAATGCAGGGATGTGACCATATCTTTCTTCAGTGAATATTTCACTTTCAATGTGGCGAAGACCACTGTCTTCCCCGCAAAGGCCCTGTACTGTTGTTCTCGGGAAAATTGCAGAGCACAATCCTGACTGAAAAAGTCAGTCTCATTTGTAGTTCTGTAGAGGCATCAGGAAGTCCAATGGTTGCTGCTGATATGCAGCAGCTACAGGTTCCTAGATACAGTATTTCTAAATGTATGTGGAACTGCATATATATATGTGTATATGTATACTTATATATATATATCTATATATGCTCAAACATGCACACAAATGTGCACACACTTATTTAAGAGTCTAGATGTACTTTTAGTACTCTTTTGCACATTCTTACTGCTTTTCATCCCAGGCTTTTGGAGCACTTTGCAGACATTATCTAATAACCTCACACCATGGGGTAGGTAAGGCACAGTACAGAGCTTGAATGTTTGTCTACTGACCTAGTGGGAATTCTTCTGGTGTTTCTGACAAAATTCTGTCAACCTCTGGCAGGCAGGTGAAAGCATAGTAAGAGGAACATGGAAATAAAAACAGCCCTGCTTCATGCCTTCTTGTTGAAGCAGGATCACACCAGCTGAGGACACAAGTGGAAAAGGCATTTGAATGCCAAGCACATAAAAGTCCCACAAAGGCAAACATTGTAATTAGCATTGGATGGGAAAGCCAGCATGAGGCGAAGTGGTCAGTTTGATCTTCAGAGTTATCATTCAAGAGTGTGACACTGAGATTACACAATGTCATGCAGGTAATGCAAATGTTAAACAAATCACCCATCTTGAAATTTCTTAACTCCCTAATTACTGCTTTAAGATCAGACGTGTTTTTGATATTTATAATGTTTTTCTTTGTTAGATTCCCTAATGAATATAACAGTCTTTACCTTAGCAGGAAATCTGGACTGACCATTTGAGGCCTGTTTTCTTTATATCTTGTGGCTCACAGGTTTGCTTTTGGACACCTAATAAATCATTCACTAACGTCTAAGAATTTGACAGTTCCTCCTCCTTATAAATTCACTACTGAATCAAGGACCACAAAATAGGTAAGAAACTTACACTATTTCTGTTTTTCTGATCTAAAGTATCTCATTGGTGGATTTAGGGCTCTTCTTTATCAGCTGTTCTTCAGTCTTGTGTTCAAATTTTACCTTTTTTTGTGCTGCAAATGGCATTGCAATTAGTAATTCCAAGCCTTTCTTCCTTCATGCCGTGGGCTATCATGTATTTCACCCTATGCCCCTCTACAAGTCAGACAATTGCTGGCAGCTTTTTGGACTGCAGAAAAACTCTTAATCACTGTCAAACCTTGCTATACCTAATTAGTCAAAACACACCTTGGTTTCATTTAGTTGGAAGGCAAGATAGAGATAATTGCAGATTATGGCCAAAAGTAAATTGTATGTGGCCTTTATTCTCCTATGGATTATATGGGGGAACATTTAGACCTGAAGTGTTAAACTTCCTTAAGACATCTAACACCTGAAGGGACCATGTCCTTTCAGCTTCTGTGAGTAAAGAAAGTGAAGGAATCTACACCTAAACGTGCTAACAATAATATTTATTTAATACGTAGCTATGTGAAGATATGATCTCACTGAAGACAATGCATTTATTCTGTGTATTGGTGTAATGCAAGCAGAGTGTGACCCAAAAAGCTTACATGTGTCTTAAAAAGCTTTGGAAATTTAACTCATAAATAAATGATGGGAAATCAAACTGGCATTCCCTTCCCCAGTAAAATATTCATGTTTGACTTTCATGGAATTCCTCCCAGACTAAAGTAATAGAGGCTGTTCAGCTCTCAATAATACATTCGGAGGGCCAGTCCTCAAGGGAAAAGGGTTGCTTACATACGATATTTGCTGGAATCAGGACTGCCTTCCGAATGGTGGGTGAATATAAAAAGCAGACTAAATTATCTCTTAATCCTCCATGGTTTCACCAGATCACATTGAAGACAACCCTCAAGATTTTGCACAATTTTCCTTTAAAATTATCATTAACTGAATAAATTCATAGGTATATCTTTATGAAGATATAAATAGTACAATAAAAAGGAACAGAGGAAGCAGAATTTTGTCAAAAGAAAAATGCGTGTGTCCTTGTGTGTGTAAAAAATTTGTGCTTTTCTTAGAATAGTAAGGGTAAAAACTTTTTACTATTTTTAACTGTTTCATTTAATGTTGTGCTATGAATTCCTTTTGATTTTATATAAACTGACATTTTTATTATTTCATACTTGTTAGCCAACAGAATTATAAGGAAACTATGACCTACAACTATGTTCCTGTTTGGCTGGACTCTTCAAAGGAAAAATAGTCATTGACGTACTGTACTGACCAACGCTGTTGAAGCAAGGATTTTACAGACATTTTCATTGATAAAATCTTCACAAAAGAGTGCCTGTTGATCTGTCATTAACAGGCAATCACATAAACCCTCACACCCCAAGGAACGGGAGGAACAGACATCTATTCAGTGGTCAAAGGGACTTAAAGATTTAGAAATAAATGGGAAGGAAACAATGTAACAAAGGTAGTCCTTTGCCTTCGTGAATGAGGTGTAAATCACTTAACTTCGATTGCTTTAAGTAAATACAGTTTTAATAGATTCCAAAGCGCTGGATGAGGATTTAGGATTATGTAGGGTCAGAGAATCTGAATATTAAGAGAGGTATAAGGCAGTAACTCTCAGCTACTACACATTAAGTTGGGGTTAGTTGAGGTGATTGGCCTGGTTTTGTTCCTACATCTGAGAGCTACAACAATCTCCGGAATTTCATTTCTAGAGGAATGTGAAAGTGGATTTACGGAAAACTTGTATGTAAATGAAAACTCGACTTCAGAGAAAATGGACAGGTTTGAATTATTTGATTCTCCTTTTTTGAATCTTTGCCTTCACAGCAGACGGAAATCTCATCCCTTTACATAGAGTGGTTACAACAGGCAATAGAGATGTTGCACCTGTCTGAAAAGTGTATCATGGTGTGTTTAGTTCCTCCCACGAGATGGAGCAGAGCTTAATCGCTTGACAGTGGGTACCTTTACCCAAAGAAAGGAATGCTTCCTGCAGGTGCAGTGGCTGAGTCACCTTGCATAGGTAGTCCACTGTGACATGTATCTCACACATAATCAACTGAATTAAAATTGCACATTTGAATGTCTCCAAAGTCAGGAGTCTTTTATATAGTCTAATAAATTTGGACAGGTGTTAAGAATGAGACGGACTAATGCTCTTGAGAGGCAAAAAACATCCCATGACTCTGGACATACAAAACGAGCATAAATTGCGCTTATGAAATTTCAAGTGATGAAGTCAGCAAGGTTGGTGCCAGAGGAAGGAAGGAAAGAAGGAAAGGAAAGGGGAAGGAAAGCAAACTTATTCCTCCTCTGCCTTACAGCTTCCAGGTCAGTGTTTAGATAAACTCTGATTAAGCTTTAGTTCAGGCCTGATAAAAGATATTTGAAGTCAACAAAAATAAAACCTTAGTCCAGCTGTTGAGAAGCAGAGGAATGCTGGAGGCATGAGTAACATAAAACAAGTGAAGTATCTGGAAATCGATAATTAGTGGACAGGGACTTTCTGGTGTTCTCAGTACACAGCCTTACACAGGAAAGAAATATACTAAATACACTGTACTAATGGCATGAAGAGTCCCATTAAAGTAGCTGGACAAGTTTAGTTCTTCCCAGGTTAAAGAGTAGCCAAGACAGTTCATCCTAAACCTGGTTTCCCCAGAGTCAGCTGCAAATCCTACATGATATTCATCTGTTGGATGCTTGAGTATATTGTTCCATCATTCATTTTCAGCCCCTGTGCTGATGTTATTTGCAGAAGTGAATCTCAGTCAAGCTACAATCTCAGTGAGGAAAACATAGAAGCAAAAAAGAGCAAATGAGGGTGAGAGGCTTACAGAAAAGACAACATTATGATAAGTTAAAACAACTAGCTCTTTTAATTAAAGCTTGGAGGAAAAAAAAAGAGGGTAGGAAAACCTATGTATTGGGGTGATGTTTCAATTTTTCATTATGCCTCCTTGTCATAGTTTTCATACTTACATGAAAGCAAATAAACAGGTCCTTCTCCCACCTTTAGAGTTTTGCTTGGTTCAAACTTTTTATTAAACCCCCCCCCAAAATTATACAAACCCCAAGTAATAGTTGTATAACTGACAGTATGACAAGAGAGAGAGTGAATTGCCACCGTGTCTCACCTTCTCACCTCTGTAAAGAACCAGCTAACAATCTACATATATGTATACTATTTGGGGTTTTATACTGACCGTGTTCCTTAAGGTACACAGAGATACAGACATTATGATCATCATGAAGTACATTCCCTGTAAAAATATGACAACAAATCTCCAATGAAGCAAGGAGAAAAGAAAAAAGAAAAAATAGTTTTAACCCTCGCTAAATTGCAAAGGTATTGATAAAGCAGTCAAGTACAACAGTACTTGATATAACAAAAAACAAACCTTCAACTCTAAGGAAGCAAAGCAATGATTTTTTTTTAATTTTAGTTTTTGGGTTTTTTTTTAAATTAAGAAACATGGTAAGTCTTTCTCATGGTTAGTGAGGAAAATGAAAGCTCTTACAGAAGAAAGGATAAATCTGTGTAGGTCTCCTAGAAGACTTCAAAAGAGAGAGTCTGTGTGAGATAATGTTCTGCAAGAAGAGGTGCACTCTGATGAAGTCTTTTCAGTGAAGAAATTATCTCCAAAAGTTATAGAGTGAAGCATATGGTATGTATAAGGAATGAAACACTGGCAATCACCTAGTCATGAAAGGAGAACAAATCAACTCGATAAGGTAAAAAGACAGAAAAACATTATGATTTGAACTTACTATAAGACTAAAGTAGTTTGAACATAGTTTTTATTGCAGTCCTTCGAATTTATCATTTTTCACCTTTGTCTTTTTGTAACTGTATTATCTATTTTGGCTCTTTTGAGAAAATTCTTCTAGCCACGCTTTCCTTTAATCCAGTTGAATTAAGCGTGAATTAAGCCAGATAACATTAAAGCATTCATTCTTCATTCAAGGTTGTAAAAATTCCATGAACTGGGGCGTACTAACAAGTGTAACCTCTTCCAGCACATTCTTCAGATTACCTAGAGAGTGATGGAGCATTTTCTTCCCATACTCCATTTCAGATGCTTGGGTCAAATGAGGAGCTATCCCTACAAAACTCAAGCAAAGATATATTCCAGAGACTGATAGTGAATAGGAAATGTGTGTGGCAAGAAATGAGACATTGGATTGCACTCTTAAGCCTCAGCAATCTGCCGGCAGTATGTTTGTTTCTTCAGTAAATGGGTGTTTCTTTCTCCCTCATATTGTTGTGAGATTTTTTGTTTGATCATTGGTTGGTTTTTAAAATTTGATTACTTGCATGATATCCAAGGGAGACCTTGGACTTCATTATGATTCAAGAAAACTATGTTGTGTTTGGATAACCTTTAAGAAAAAAAAAATAATCTTTATTTATAATTTGTCCTGTTATAGTCTGCTTTCATCATTTTTCATTAGGTATTATTTTGTAAAAACATTGTTGCAACTAAACAGTTCTTTCGCCTAACAGAAATTAAAGTAATAATGCAGGAGAGTAATTTTAATGTATGCCCTGGGAGTGAAAGTCCACCAAGAAAGCTACAGTTAATTTAACAGAGCTCATAATATATACCCATTTCTTAGCCACGGGGACTTGACTTTAAACTGTCTGAAGGTCAAGCATACAGTGACTGCTACAAAATCCTTCAAGAACATGAGCCACATCACACATCTGCCAGTCCTCACTTAGAACAATTCAGCACAGTTAGGAGCCTCCCTCTAAAAAGAAGCTGAAGATAAAGTAAACACAGCAAATGAATTACCCTTCTCCCTCTGGAGAGGTCAGGTTCGAGGTTCACTGCTGATGCAAGATGGTGAAGCTTGCACCAGTGCCCACCTGCTAGGGATTAAACAGAGAGCTACAGTCTCCAGTGCAATCAATGCCTAGTCTTTAATGGGCTCTAAATTCATCACCGGAAGCTCTGACAAGCCCATAATCCATTCATTAATGTGTGTTAATATGTGCCCTGTGGAGCTGTCCTAACTTAAAAACAAAAGGAAAGGCATTCACATGTGTTATTTGGAGCAGGATGGAACAGGGAACCCTTAGCGCCATGGAGAGAGAAACGATTGCAAAAAAGGTTTTATTGCACGTCTCCCAGCAGGAGGTTTAGAAAATAAAGATCCAACACATGCTGCAGCAATAAAGCAATTGCGTCTTGGCCAGATCCAGACAGTGCTATGCAATTGCTCCCTTGACTTATTTCAAATGAATAAACTTCTGTGCATCAAGCAGGTGTGCATGGGTTCAAAGGGGTTACAAAGAACAACCTCTGATCCTCTGTCCTTCTAATTTAGGGAAAGCCAAGACATGGAAAAGGTAAGCAGCCAGAAAGTGAGATGCTAAGATTTTATCCCTGTCTCATTTCAGCCTTACAAATCAAGAAAATTAACCCATCTCTGTCCATGCACAAGGTTCACAGATATCCCATTGTACAAGAGACACAAAAATGCTGATGACAACACCTAAAAACCCTTTACCACTATGTGTGGTCCCTACTTAATGCTGGCAGCTTGGAACATGGATTAGTTGCACGACTCAATGCTAATTACAATGACCGAAAGTATGAGGACCCTGAAAGAAGCCTGCATAGACGTAGACATAGACATACAGGCAGAAATTGGGGAAGAAGACAGATGAGCACCAGGAGCAACTCTAACCCCACTGCCAGTTTTCTCTAGATTTGGGAAATTTATACACTCATTATTGTGGTTTAGTATTGTTTTTCTGGTTTGGTTATGATTTAATAAAACTCAGTGCTAATATGCATATGCTGATAGGTAATTAAGTTTAATTAAATTATAAAGAATTTGCATAAACATAGAGACTCTTGCTGTTTGTCCATATAAGGGTGACAGCTTTTATGACATTATATAAAGGAAGCCTGAAGAACTAGTTAAAATTTGTTTCACTGCAGATTATGGAAGATAAATTTAAATAGGGACTCCTACGGAACAATAATGAATCTTGCAACTTTTGGATTATTTACATAATCTTTTAACTGTTTTGAATATCATCTTCCAAAATAAAACATCACTTCTCATGACATTTTCTCTACTATTTAATAAAATTAGGCAGCAGACAATATTGAGATAAATAGAGTAAGAAATACTTGGAAACATTATGAAAGGGGTTTTTTTGTTTTGTTTTGTTTTTTTATTTTTTAAAAAGAACATAAAAGGAATGGTGCTAGGTGAAAATGCTGTTATTCTTTTAATTTTTTACTTTATAAACAAACTTTAATTTATCCCAAGCTTTAGCCTTCTACTTTGTAAAAGTAAAACTTCTACAACTTTTCATGAAAACACACTTTTGAAAACCTATAAAATCGTGTTAATTGTTGTCCATGATTTTTAACTTTTAAAAACTCAAACTCCTCTCAGGGATCAAAATTGTCTTATTTCTATTTTCTTTATGAATAGACTGTTTGAATCAATTTATCAGGACCGAAAATATCATCAAAGTGAAAGAAAAACTTGCCCGTGATTCTGAAGAAGATTTAAAATAGGAATTTCTGAATAAAACACTTCCAGGGAGCGATTCAGGAAATGAATGAATGGAATCATATACTGCCTCTCTCAGCAATGATTATAGAGCAAACTTAGAACAATTAGAATCCTAAGTTAGATATTCACATATATATGTCTAACTCCATGCAGAATGACTGTGGGAGGAAACATCTTGGAGGCCAGGCAAGGGCAGAGAAGAATCTCCTTTTTTTTCAATGTGTTCATCTATGCGTTTGGATGCTCTGTAATAATGTGCAGTACATCCCATGCCTTTTCCCACTTGAAGTGAAAAGTTGAGATTCTGTTGTCTAAATCAGCATTGTCATAGACAGTAGGGTTTTGAAAACAATGTCCTGTGGCAGTGACCAGCAGGACTGGTTTCAATCACAGTATATTACTGTAGTACTGCCTTTTGTATTGCAGCCACTAATTGAACCTTAACAAGTTAAATTCTTGCTTTGCTTCCCCTCTTTTTGATACCTCTGTATCAAATTAACTGTAAAGAGCAGCTGTGATGTAGACATCTTTCCAGCACCCACTGTGGTGAAGACAGATGCAAAGAAACCATTTATCTTCCCTGCAATCCTGCTCTTTTTGACTGGCTTCTCTGTACTTTGGAGGACCAGCAGACCCACTGGCTCACTCCGCATTACTTCTGATCTGTCAGGATAATTTAAAAGAGAATTCCTTGTCTTTATGTCTTCAATCTTTTTTCTTAACCTTCTTTCATATCTTACCTTTCAAATCTTACATTTCTTTATGTTAACACCATTTGTCCTGACTTTCTGGAATTTAAACTGAGCTATGTAACCTCTCATTCTTGCCCCCATAATTTAGTTTCTTATACCTTTGTACTTCCTTTCAATGCATTCATATATAGTTATTTTGAGAAACATAAGGACTGTGTATGTACTCTAAGCAGCTTCCATGATGATTCTTCAGATTTTAATTTCCTGAATTTTTCCCTCAATTACTTTTTAAAAATATCCTCTATTTGCATTTGGTATCATCAGTCTGATTCTTCATTTCATGTCCCCAGAGAGCAAATAAGATTTGATTACAGTTATGGTCATTATTTTCAACAGTGGCCATAAAAAACCCAGCTTATAGTATATAGAAAAAAACTTGTATCTTTGTATCCTGTGCAAATTGAAGTGCAGACTAGTTTTCTCCTTACATTCAAAGTGCACTGTTCAACAGAAACCATAGTCTAACATTCTAGCCATGTTCTTACTTTGCAATTAGTCAAAATATGGTTCATGCCCACGAGTGATAAATTTGGAATATAAAGAGGTTCCAGCTTCAGACAAATCATGAAGTGTAAGAATCTAAGTCTTATCTCCCTTGTTACCAAAAAGCACAGCAAGTGCAGTAATGCCTAGGGCAGGCCCAAATTATATCCATAAAGAAATTTCTGTAGGAGCACCCAGGTGACATGTTACAGTTGAATACTGTAGATACTATATTGTTTCTGCAATCTTATCTACTATAATACAAATGATTGAAAATGAAAGCCACAGAGTGCTTAATTTTTCAAAATAAATAGCAGATTTCAAGTCTGTTTTTAAGGCAAGGTGAAAACTTCAGTAGGAAGACAAGTATTAACATGTTTAATGAACCCAAACAGTAACCTAAAATCTTCTCTTCCCTTATTAAAAGTAACAGCTACACCTGAGCACCCTTGTGTAGCTCTATCATCTGTATCGCCACTGCTGGAATGCCAGTGGATACTCAGTGAGAAGAAGAAATATATTCAAGCAAATGAACACTGATGTTCGTACTATTTAGTGTCTTTATTCTCAGGTTCACACATATACTTGATGGGGTTTACATCTTCTTTGAGAAAACAATCAGTGAACAGCGATTTTAAATAATTTTATATATTCAGTGGGTATGGTAGCAATGGAACAGATTCTTCTCACCATGAGTTTGCTCTTTCTTTCTTTTATTTTTTTTTCTCTATTTATGTCAGCATAAAATGTGTACAAAAACTTACCAACCTAACTCAATAACTGCAAGGTTCTCTCTCTACAATGCATAGAAATGTTAATTGTCTAAAGACAGGGCCACAATTATTAAGGCCTAGTGGAGGAGGTTTTGTTTTAATTTACAGGACATGCTTGTAGTTAAAATGAACATATTTAATTCTGCCCAAATATTTTTCAGAATAGTTGCTATCTAATGCCAATAATTCTCAGCATAAGCTGCCTTGATAATAAGGCTGTCCTTCAGTGATCTGGGAGGATACATTTGTTACTATAAATATTTACATATACACATGATTTATTTCCTTGACATTCTTTGAAGTTGTTTGTCTTCTCTGAGTATCAATGTATCAAGGGAAGAAAGTGGTTGAATGTCATTTTCAAAAGCAAACTGTAAATGGATGACTATTATTCATAGAAACCATAGAACTATTTTAATCTCCTGCAAGTACCATGATATAGAAAGTAAATCAAATAAGAAGACTGAGCCAGCTCTAATACATGAATAGTGTTGACTTTTCTTTTGAAGCATATGATTTCCAGAGAGTTCACATGTAGAATGGAAGACAGCATGATAATAAAAAAAATTCTCAAAATGAAGTAAATAAAAAAAATAATCTCCTTATACTTAGGAGGAAAATACAGTCTAAATTACAATACTTTAAGAAATAAGGTAAGACCACCAAAAAATTTTACTGCTCAGTTTACAGATGGGAACAATTTTTGGTCACTAATAATTGGACTAAAGTGCTGGCCAAAGGTGAAATGCTACATTTTCATGTTACTCATTTGCATTATTTATTACTTTATCTATATAGATTTATGTGAACAGCGTCATCAGACCATCTAAACTTGAAAATTTCAAATAGAAAGGTGTCAAGCCATTTAGTTTGGACATCTAACTAGTGCAGATGAGTATCCACTGATTAAAAGATCCTACTTTAAAGAAGGGGAACTGAAACACAGGGTAATGAAACAATTTTCATGCTGAAGATCGCAGAAGATTAGTGTTGCTTTCACATTGAATAATAATCTCCAATGTGTCCATCCAAAGCTTTGCCTGTAGGGTGATTTTCGTCAGTTAGAGCAACTAATTAAAAAGAAGTTGAAAATAGATAACAGTATTTTTCAATCATAAGAATACTTTGCAAGAATATGTCACTGTTAATGACAAAGGTTTGGTAGTGAAAGTGACTTTGGTTAACTTGATTACATATTCTATATTGTTAAAAATTAGTATCATAATAAAATGTATCTGGAATTTACAGATACAAACAAATAAAAGTTCAAAGGATGAAAGAAAAATGCCGCAGTTAAAATGAAATGATTGTGTGATTTCAGTTCAAATTGTTGTACTTCATGGGATTTTAAGGATTTTTGTTCCAACTCATAATGCCTATGCTTTTCCAGAATTAAAAAGTTAGGCTAAAACCTAATAGCTCACCTTCTCTAAATTTGTTGAAAATAACCTTGTGGCAAGATAGCATTACTTTTATCTCTAACTTAAATATCCTACTGTAGTTGTTGCCACTAAAAAAAGTAAATTGTTTTGGTTTGGTTTGGTTTGGTTTTTGTCAATTAAAATACATGAAAGTAACCACTTTGAAAAGAATTAGTGAGGTAGTGTGTTTAATCCAATACCCTCCTTAAATGAAATTAAATGAAGGAAGGAAGGATAATAAATGAAACATAATCTGCCTCAAATTGTGCCAGGAGAGTTTTAGATTGGATATTAGGAAAAATTTCTTCACCAAAAGGGTTCCCAAGCATTAGAAGAAGCTGTCCAGTGAAGTGGTTGAGTCACCATATCTGGAGGTATTTAAGACAGGCAGATGTGGTGCTGAGGGACATGGTATAGCAGTAACTTGGCAGTGCTAAGTTAATGTTTGTACTTGATGTTCTTAAAAGTCTCTTCTAACCATAATGATTTTATGCATCTATGATTCTATAGCTCTCACCTCAACATGCTGAGCAACAGCTGGTGTGACCAGGTGATCCTGTCTCTAAAGTACTGTCTAGAGATGGTGTCCTGCTTATCTTCCCCACAAATTAATTAATTAATTCGACGGTGATCTAAATTAAGATGTTTCTTGCAGATGTAGTAGCAGGATTCAAAAAAACCCAAAACACACACAAAAAAAAGGAAAAAGATCAGCAAATTTTGAGAGTCTCTGCTGACAGGCTGTGAAATTTCAAAATTGTTTTTGCCACTGATGAGTTTTAATTTTGCTTAGGTAACAAAATCTGGGTCAAGGGGCAACCCTCAATAAAACCATTAATTGTGAGACTGAGTGAGGTATTTAAATTACGTGAGATCATGTGTATCCTAGAGATACTGCTCACTCCCTACAATACAAAGGATCTAATTAAGTAGCTTAGACAATTTTTTGTCTTCTAAGACTTGATGAGGTAAACCCCACATTTGGTGATATGCTCAGGTTTGCATAGGAAGTTTTTAACAGGACTGGGAATATTATCCAAATTATGAGTCCAAAGCCAGATCTCTAATTATAAAATTGGCTGGGCCTCTGTCTGCTGTTTTCCTTCCATTAGTATCCACTGCTGATGCATTGCACATTCCCATGTGATTCAAACAGCAATGGATCAATAAATTACAAAGCAGCTAATAATGCTGCAATAGCTGTATACTGTTAAATCAGCAAAAACTTTAGACTGAAGAATTTTGATAGAATTAATATTCTAGAGCTCCAGCCATGACTAGTTGAGAGAAAGTACTTCATTGCCATTTAAAACTTATTACACACCTTTATATTAAGGTCCTACAAGCAGAAAACATTCTGTGTTTAATACAGCAGCAGATAAGGTTACCTTAGGAGGATTTCAGGTATATTATGAGATTTGTGTGTTACTTATTGCTGGGTTATGTTTCAGAGCACTCGAAGCATAAAAACAAGAAAGACTATTTCTTGAAGGCTGGTATTTAATTATAGACCTATCCAATAATCCATTATTGAACTGCCTCTTCAGATAGGTTCTGTCCAAAGGATTATATCTAACTGTGCAATTTTTCATTGGATTTAGTTTTTAAGGCCAACCAAAGTCTTTGGAAAAGAATGCAGGACTAGAATACTCACAATAAAATGCTCAGTTGTAACCATGAAAATATCAGTCTTTAGTAGGCTATAAATCTCAGTCAGATGGTTTGCTGATTATCCTTTGCTATGTACTTTATTTGCTGGAGGTTCCACATGAAACTCCAGCTTTTGAGCAGAACGTTAAAAAGAAATTTAACAATTCTATCTAAATCTCTCCAGCAAGGTCAAAAATATTTTCTTTCTTTTAGGTAGTTGCATATGTGTAACTCATCTCCTCTTGAAAATAAAGAAAAACAATACCAAAGCTTAATCATTCTTATAACCAACTTGACATGAAAAGATAACAAAACTTAGAAAATTAGCTGAATATAGTACTAGTTCGATCAAACTTCTTGTCAATCAAAGGGAAACAGTGAAAATAACAACTCATTTGTGGTATATAGTACAATAGAACGGCAAAAAAACAGAGTGGACAGAGAATAAATGAGCAACACACTACTAACCTAATCATTTAATCTTCATTAAAGCAATTTCACAGCATACCCTTAAGGTAAATGATGGAACTCAGATGCTGGGTAGTTGGCAACTAAATAGGAATCTGCCGCTACTTGAAACCAAACAAATTTTGTTTGAACATCTGAAAAACTGCAAACCAAATAAAGTATGTTTGCAAAGATTGCCATGCCACTGTCCTTTGACAGATTTCCAGGACAATGACACTGGGATTTCCAGAAATTAAGAATTTACATGTTTCCCTTCTTTTCTATTTTAAGCAAGGAGTAAGAGGGCTGCAGGAATATCTGGAATACTCCATCTGCTCTCCCTGCTGGAGTCCCTGATTATTAAATAGCACAGATGGATGCATCATAGCTAAATTACCATCCTAACATGTTCTGAAGAAAGGTAGAGTAGAAATGTGACTTGGATGTCTCCCTCAGACATAACATCTCTCAGATGCTCTCTTGGGTTTGTTACTTATTAACATGACACCTCTCCCACAGGTCTATTTAATTCATAGTTTAAAAGCCAAGATTCACAAATGTGAAAGTACAAAACAAGTGTGTTTGAATGACTGAAACTGAAATGATATCAAAACCCGGTGATGCTACCTACCATGGGAAATAAAATTGCAGCTTGCCAACAGGATGAAACAGAACAAAGGAAAACCCAAACAATAATGTGGCTCTTCTCTAAGAATCTCTGGTATTAACCTTAAGATAAGTTTGTCATTGTCACAACAGGGTGAGCATATATGATTAGTTTGATAGCATCAGCACAAAAATATGTAAAAACTTTTGTCCTTTTGGGCTCTAGAGCAATAAAAACATGAGTTTCATGCCCTGAATCTTTTCATCATTAGGAAATGGTCTGTTTGAACTAATACAATGTATGTACTCATTTATTTAGCCAAAGTTTTTTTGTTTTCTCCTCTGTTCCATGAGAGCTCACATCTGTAAGAATATATGTGATTACATATTTCTGTTACATGAGGGAATTTCATTTGGTTTGTCTTTCTGGGACAATAATAAAGCCTTCTATCACGCTCAGTAAATTTCTATGAATATTTTTTTCAAAGATAAAGCCATTCTTCCAAGTATTGTGACTTATTTTCCATTTGGGAAGTTATATTCTACTGCCTAAAATTACCCTAAAGGTTCACAAGTCCTCAATCCCTAAACTTATGTTATGAAATTCCATTCTGAACATTGTCTACTGTTTATAGTCTCTCTCTGGGAATAAAAATCCACAAGAACTTCTAAACGATTCCAGATTAGAACCTGAGATGCAATGTAAGGGCACACACATTTTCAGTGGAGTTTGTACTGAAATCTCAGGATCTTAAACAAATTCATCATCACAATTTGAAGTTGTATCCAATTTTGAAAAACGCCCGAGTCCAAATTTAGGTTAATGTTGCCAAGTATGTTAGAAATGCTCTGATAACAGCTTGTTTTGAGGTACATCTGTTTTTAAAAGTAGATTTTGGGTTGATAATTCACAAAATATCAATTTTCTGCAGCACAAACCCACTATTGTACTTATTTTGACCCAAACCTATACTCTGAACTTTAGTTAAGCAGAGAGTTGAATACAACCTCCTTGCCCTGGCTAAGTACAGAGATATCTTTTTAATTTTTTTTCAGCAAAAGCAAAGATTTGGAGAGTTCCCTACTCTTTTTCCTGTACCTCTGTTTTCCTGAAGACAACATAGTCAACTAATGATGTGAAGTAGTGACACCTGGCAGACTGAATGTCAGTGTCAAAGCACGTAGCCTGACCTAGACTTGCTAAGGGAGGCTCATTACCAGCACGCTTAGCCAGCCTTTCAATCTTCAGTATTGCTTGGCCTGATTCATAGTTCAAACCAGAATAAGTAAATACCCCTCTGCCAATCTCCCGTGAGTCATTCTACAGGGCTGAAGTGTTAAACTGTGCAGTTTGGACAGCTCTGTTTTGAGTTTGTTCAGTATTTGTTTAACCTGTACTGCCAGAAACACTGTAAATCCATCTTGTTCAATTTCATATGTCCTTTTTCATTTACTAAGCCTTCTAAAGGTCAATACAGGCATACTCCTCCCTGAAATGATTGCCCTTTCTTACATCGCACATCCAGGATGGGAGATCAGATGAGATATGGGAAGAGCAAAAGGCATCAGGAAATCCAGCTAGGAAGAATAGCCAAGACTAACACACCTGTTAAAGTATGTGTTCCGGTTATTTTTCAGTAGCAAATACATTGAAAACACAAAAACTGTGTTTCACATTATCCTTGTTAACACACTGCATCACAGGAAATGATAGTTAAGGCAATTAAACTCAAACTGACAGGAAATTAGTTAAACATGTTATCTACAATAATCCAGCTTCAGTGGGTGGATGAAGAAGTCAAGCTATCAGTTTGCTTGCATATGACAAAGCTGACTATGGTCACCTACATTTAGGAACATTTGCACTGATCCATCTGAACCCAGGTTGGACACTGAACCCTAGCTCTACCTCGGAGCAGGAATCCCACAGAAAACTTTGGTGCTTATATTTGTAACACAGTAGGATACATATTGGGTTTAAATATTAAATAATACCCACAGTTCAAAAGCCCTGAAGTAAAGCTGGGCAATCTTCCTAGTAGGGCCTTCTGTAGTTCTGAAGTAAAGGGCCCCTGTAAAGTCCAAAAACCTTCAATGTTTTTTCTCTGATACCTATTCTCTATGAAGGTGATATGTATTAGAATACAGTATAATGGAAATATCCATTATAAGTGAAAAAACAACTAGTTTTCAGAATTTTAAAACAATTTTTAAAAGTCTTTCTTGGATCAAGAAAAGAATTTCCAAGAACAAAAGCTTTTCCAGAACAAAAATTCTGACTTCACTACCAATGGCAATTACAGAATCTTTCAAAAGTATGCTTTATGTTAGCATAACTAAGCAGAGTATCAGTCCTTTGGATTCTGACATAAACAGTGCTTTAAAGTCTACTCTATTAAGAAATTAGAAGTCAACAGAAGGATTTGCCTAGAAGCTGTTTGTTCTTAGAACAGCTTCAATAGACAGGAGCCTTATACATACCAATGGATGAATAGTAAAGTAACATTTTGTTTTGTTAAAAATTACCTTGTCATAGTGTTTAGAGATTTGTTCCAGATTATTTTGCAATAAATCTAGGAATTCCATTTGGAAACCAAAGTAACCTTCAAATGAGATGAAGTATATATGCTTATTGCCAAAACTAGCTTGCAGGAACACTTCTTCAGGACTAGATCATTTTTCACAAGATGTTCCTAATACAAAAGTGCTTACTGTGCTAGATATTTTGTTTCAAAATAATGTACTGATTTTTGGCTTTGTATGCCTTTTTGATGACAAACTTTTCAGAAACCAGGTTTTTTCTGTCAATCAGCCCAAATTAAAAAATGGAAAAAAAAGATCACAGAAATCCTTTGTTTGCTGTGGCTACTCTAGAAGAATAAAAGAATGATACTTTGCAATCCTGAAATTATTGGTAGGCTATTTTAGACCACACTACTTACAGAACTTCATGGTAACTCAACTATCTCTGCCAATTCGCATCTGCATTTTAAAAGCAATGGGAGAAAGAGTGGAAAACCTAAATTGGCTTTGAGAAACTAGAAACTGGAGAAGTTCACTTTTCTGACTGGTTTTAGAGTTCCTCTCACCATTTCTTCACTATGCTTTCATCAAAGGGCAAGTCATCATTATTCCTTCTGTGATGTTAGACAAGTGTCTAATTAATTTTTGCCTCAGTTTCTCATATGTAAAATGAATAGATTTATCTTTTATATATATTTAAATTTCTGGGACAGAAATATATTAAAATTCTTTAGGACAGAGTATCTACATTTTTCTAAGCATGAAGAGCAAAACAACTCCAACTTGAATCTGTGCCCTTAGGAGGAATAAAAGTAACAGCAACTCCATGGATGATATTTTATGATAAGTTAAATTTTAATGAGCTAGGTATAACATTTTGGGGGTATTCAGAATGCTCTTTTGCCTAATGTATATTATCCAAATTCATAGAATGATAAATAAATTGGAAGTACAGATCACACTAAACATTAAAAGGAAAACATTAAAGTGTGCTTTTTCAGTATTCAGGCAAAAGAAAAAAACAAACAATTTTACAGTGTGTAGATTCATACACAAACATCACACACTTGTGCAATGAAACAACAAAATAACATAGAGATTTAGAGTAGGAAACCCATTTCATTTCCCAAATTAGTTCACATATATTTTTTTCTGATATTTTATGACACTGAAACCTATTTATACCACACCAGTAGCATGTGTAATTTTGGAATCATGCATGGCAGTTGTCAGACAGTTTTGAACCTAAAAAGTTTTCCTCACATTCATCCCTGTTAAAAAAAAAGAATGATTCCTCAGACTCCTGGAGAGGAGCCTGTCTGTCAGCAAATTCCTTCTTTACCAACTTGTTTACACACGCAGACTTAGAATTTGATGAGAGTATAACACTTGATAAGATGCTTTCATGAGTGATCAGCAAAGGAAGAAAGTTAGTTATGCATATAAATAACTCTCAGGCAACATAGATTTCCCCAGACTTTCCTTCAGAAATTCCTTTGCTGTGATCAGAAGTTGAATTTAGCTCCAGTAAAGGTGGGGATAGCTTGTTCTTTTCCATCCCAAATGAATATTGACTCACAGTGAGCAGTTCAAGTTATCACCAGGCAGAGGGAACCTCACAGGGTTTATGGGGGCCAGGCCTGGAGGCAGGAAAGGGGCTGGGGTTATGGAATTTGAATGACTCCAAAACCATCTGATATAAAATTGTAAAAATAGGAAAAAAAAAAAAAGCTGGCGCTATTTAACAAAAATGACCAAAGCAATAGAGGTAATCTTGGCATCCTTCTAACACAATTTCTGTTTTGTTTGACTCTGGGAAGTCCTAAAGTCAAAATAAACCTAAAGGAAATATAAGTAGAGCCTCAAAATCAAGTCCACCTCCATAGGAGCGAGATATTTCCTTACTGCTGTTTTTTATCGATAGCATGCCCAATGACCCCTTTGTGTGAGATAAAACATAGCAGTTCAGCAAAAAATATCCCTTGACATAAAGTAATTATAATTTTAATCTAGTAAAAAGAGGGAGAAGCTGAAGAATGAAAGCATCTCCATCCTCTCAAAAAAAAAAAAAAAAAAAAAAGAATGGGGCAGGTTAAGGGAAACCTGGATAATGTGAACAAATTGTCAAAAAAACTGCTCTACCAGTGTTGCAGAGGTGACTGTAATACGGAAAGACTAAGGAGACTGCTACAGGGCAAACAGGACCACAGAGCTGCTTAAATTGAAGCTGGAGTTACTGTTTCCTCTGGAAATATCCCCGGAAAAGGAAAGGACAGAAGGGGGATAACGCCATTGTAGTCTTTGCACTTCCAGACCAGGAAACTGTTTCACTTAGCACTGCAGCTTAAAAACACACCCAGGCATATTAGAGTGGGGGAACACAGGGAGAGAAGAAACTAGAAAAGAAATTCATACATTCAATTTGACAAGCAGTAGCTGATGAGATGGATGAGTCCAAAGGCAAAAGAGTACCTGCAAATGCAGCACTGCAGTGCAAAACTTTGCAACACTTCCACCCAAATATTTAACCCCCCAAATAAATAAATATATAAAGATTTTAAAAACTGCCTCAGATAAGATTTGAGGTCAAAAATAGCACATAAATGCTGTATAGTGAGTTTGGTTTTAATGCACTCAATTAAAGGAGTCGTAAAAATACATTTACATATGTTCAGTAATTAATGCCATAAACTATTCACACACAGACAATAGTGAGACTATAATTATGCCTCTCCCAGTCTGTCTGTGTAACTATTTTTACCGTATGACCTTTTAATCTTTTTTTTCAACAATCAAAAGTTTTTCTTTTAATAGTTCCAATCACAACTTATATCATTATGCCAAGATTTTCCAATAGTTGTAAGACTAATTATCCAGTATTCAGTTCTTTTTGTTCTTTTCGTTAAGATTGCTGTACATATGAATCAAATTATATGAGCAGTTACCTTCTGTTTCTGTACTGATGACTGAAGCAGACCATCATTTTGCTTTAATTCCCTATTTTTTACCCCATGTTGCCCATAGTATTGGGTGGTTTACTTAAAACATCTTTTTTAATAAATAGAATTACCTCTGAAGATCTGATTAGAGAAGGATATAGAAAGAAGCACAGAAAAATCTAACATAAAATTTCCTATGCAAAAAGCAGGTAGAATGTTGTTTGATATTTGGCATTTATGTTCGGTGGGGCCCATGTTGGACCTAAGAAATTTTTCGTATAAGGTAAAAGGCTACTAAGAAATGCAGTGTAATTACTACATTTCTATCAGCTTGTATTGTTAAGTGTTAATTATTTGCTGTAATATATCTTGTTGGAATAAAGCATTCATCGCTACAGAGCTGTGGTCTTATAGATGGTCTTCAGGGACACATTTTCTACTAGTGCCTAAACCCGTTCCTCATCACTTGAAGGAGCTGCTCTAACATAGGTTTTTGTCAGCTACAACAAACGTGATATTAAACTGCTTTTCTTTGACTGTAAGGTTTTATTACAATTCTGACTGGATTTAGCTGATGGAAAGTAATCAGGCTACTGTAGTAAATGTAAAACTGTCCCTAGCATGTAAGTAATAATATCCACTATACCGCTGCAGAACCTCTTTTGCTTTATCCTTTAATTCATCCAATTCTTTTTGGCATGTGCTGGTGAGAATTTTCCTGGCTCTTTATGGATCATTTAAGAGGAAATGTTGAATTCTACCGGAGTCAGGAGCCAGAGTATTTTGGCTCCCTGCATTTGAACTGTAGGAAGGGAGATTCATTGCCACAGCCTTAGCATGAGCCCATATCTCCTTGGCATCAAGCACTTTCGCTGTGTTATTCCAGGCTGCATTACCACCCACACTTCTGTGAGCCTGGGGTATGCCTCTCTATTGTGGCAACATTGCTAAGATTAATTGATTTGCAAATACAGTCTGTCTCCAAAAGTCAGGAGACCACTATTTCTAACATAGGCTGAGAACTGCCAACTGATTTTGCATTTCAGGCTTAGTAGGAATGTTTTATGCTTTATGGCAGTGGCAGAATTAAATGCACTGTGAAAAGTTGACTGTTGCATTGTGTACATGATTGCTACTGTAGTGCTGCTGTAGAAGTATATCATGAACATAGTAATTATGTACTTTTCAAAGGTTTTTCAGTAAAGTTCTGTGATAAAGGATTTTTAGATCACTTTTAAAAAGGATAAAGCTTAATAAATATTGTTAGGCACATGGCAAAAAATCAAGATTACCAAATTTCCAATACATGTTTATTATGCTTCCAGTTCAACAGTGGTCTAAACAGACCCACAGAGTGTATAAGAAGACCTATAATTTAGAGCTAAAATGCCAACTCAAAAGTGTGTAGCGTCAAGGCTAACCAGACTTTTTTTTTAAAATACAAGGCTCTATTTTATAAAAGAATGAAAGTACTATAAGAAACTATGTCCCCCCAAAAAAGAAAAGGTGAATTCCAGAGCAGGCTTGTTACATTAGAACCAAAAATGCAGCATAATTCTTAGTATTTCTATCTTTCCATTATTCTTTTGTCATCTTTCCATGTACATTTGACTTTCCCTGAGGCCTTAAACATCTGGCAAGATTCATAAAAGCTTTAATGAGTCAGAAAAAAGTCAGAAGACATTTGCAACTTGTAAAAGCATCCTCTTGATTCAAATTGATGGCATCTTTGTAGTCAGTCTGCTAACTGGCTTGTATTCAACAACAGGCTATTTATTTAGACACAATTCCCCACTGTGGCTTTTGTTATTCCAACAATAATAAGAATGTGCCCCTGAGTGTCTAAATTAAAGATATATCTGTCTGTATTACACATATATACATATGCAACCAGTTTCTTTAACTGTCCCGTTATACAAACAGACATTAGACTAAATCTTCAGCTGTAACAAAATGGTGTCTCTCTGCTCATTTCTACGAGGAAGTTCTCTGAAGACTTTCTAAGATTTCACAGAAACTTCACTGATTTCAGTGGTCCTAATCTGAATTAATGCCAGCTCAACTGATCAGAATATGATACAGATTTCCCCCCCTTTCTCTGCAAGGTAAAATTAAGTTAAAAATTAATAACTTTCACATATTTGGGGGCACTAGACTATTTATAATTTTTCCACAAAAAATGTGACATTTTTGTCATTTTGTGATCATGGAAGACAATAGAGCTTGTAAGGAAATAAACATGGAACCAGAGACTTCAAATCTGAAAACCTGCAGCCCTTGTAGTAGGGAGTAGAATGAGGATTGATGAGGCACCCTGAAGTCTGGAATTTCTTCATATTTCAGTGCCTGCAAAATGCTAATGTTATGGACATGTTGGATGCAGCTTTATAATTTTTTTATGTGACAGAAACATAACCCTTCTATGATATATATACCATTAAAACTTCAAGTACATCAAACTATGATGGTGAAAAGCAATAGGTTTGGTATATGTAAAGTAATCTAGACACGAGATCTAGTGCACTAGAATGAGCTAGAAGAATCTCAGGTTGTAAGGTATGTGCTTTTACACACACTAGCTATAACACCTCTATATGTAGAGTTATCATTATTTTTTCCTGTTTAATTGCAGTTAGTGATACTTTTCACTGATGAAATCTATGCAATGAATGTCATTTCTACATAACTGTATTTTGTTTATCAGTTTCCTTTTCCACAATGACTGTCAAAAAGTAAATTTTTGATAGGTAATATCTTTTTAACTGTGGAATTATTAGATTTCCAGAGTTCACATAATCTGAAGATAATACTCTTAAGAATATACACCTCCGACATGAAGCAAATTAAAATAGTTACCAAAAGAGTCTACTAAGTGATAGTGAAATATGAACATGTATAAGGCAATAGAGAAGCATAAAATCTGTAGTTTAGAAACCCTTATAGTAATTCTGTCAAATCCACGACAAAGCCATCAGGTGTTTACACTTGAAGGAAGGTATCCTCAAACATGACTAAATGCAATCAACTGTAGCTTGGTTCATGTGTAAAATAATAATCTCAAATTTACTTTTCCTCTTGAGAAGAATTTTGTTAGATGTTGAAGGGTGAAGTCAAGTTCTGAAAAATTTATGCAAAAAAGGAAACAGAATAGGATCCATAGCCCTGACTTTTGGCTGCATCCACTTCTTAATCACTAGTCGAAATAAATAGCTGAAAATACTATTCATCTGAATATTAATAATAGTTTAATAGTTTTGGGGTTTTTTTTTACATTATTAGGCATTAAAACCTTGTTAGGTTAAGATCTGCATACAGACTGCCTATTTATAAAGGGTAAAGCACTGTGGTGAGTGTTTGTGGAAACAGGGAAGGTGATGGTTAATTAAGTGTGTATTCCTACAGCTTAATGGGTTGTAGAGATGTGTTCCACAATCAAGCAAGGAGAATGTTTGAATTTGTCAGAGAGTCACTGAATCATTTAGGTTGGAAGAGATCTCTTGAGATCATCTAGTTTAACCCTTCTGCTTATTCCTCAGCCTATTTATCCAGAGCCAAGATCTGCATTTAAAAATCTGCTTTAACAGTGCTCTTTTCTGGTAAGAGGTGAGAGGGAGAACGGAAATGGAGAGAAAAGCGGAATAAGTAACATGAATCTGAAGAACTGCTGGTTTAGAGGGAGGAGGGAAAGACATGTTTTACTATACATGGAAATAACTTTGCAATTTTCCTCAACAGTCTTCCCTAGAGAACAATTTGCTTATTTCTAAGATAATTTTTCAAACATTGTTTCTTAAATTTACATGTAGTTTTTTTCCTCTCTAATAAATGAGTTTTTATAAGTTTTTGTAAGTCCTGCTGCATTTATCATCCAATATACGCACGCTATATGTTACATTAGGGCACAACATCGCACACAAATGTTACAAGCAAAGGCCAGCTGATGTACATCCTGTCACGTGCAATTGCTTATTCATTCAGAGGAAACTGGAGCCTGTAGGCTTTGCTTCGTAATTCCCATTTTAATAGTTACAAAATTCTCTTTCCAGTCATACAGTCCACATTTTTCTGATTTAAAAAGATGTTTTCAGAGGTAGGTCACTGTTTTCATGTCCCCTTTGCATGAGTTAAAATGTTCAGCTGGGACCCAAATACTAAAAGTTGTTAAGTGTCTGAAGCAAGATGTTGAGAACTCTTAAATTACTACTCTATCAAGATAGATTAAATGGTAAACAGCACTCAAGCAATCAAAACTCCAATTTCAAGTTTCCTTTTAAAGAAGAAAAGGTCCCCTGAAAGTCTTTTTGCATTCCTCTTCATCCAATTTTCCCTGGCATTTCAAAAGCATGTATGACTTGTTTGTTATAACAAGCTGAGGTGGAGGTGAACCAAAAGATCCACTAAATGACAATCATTGAACATGCAACCATGAATTATGCAGTGAACTTAATCTGATCCCATACAAGGAGGGGACCTAAACCATTGTGATATTAATGTCACATCACCCCTTATGCCTCAGTATAGTAGAACTGACATAAACCAGTTTGGAATGAACTCCTATTAGATGTTAACAATTTGCCATGCAGGTTAGATTCATGTCAGATAAACTCATAGTTAAAACTTCCCATTTACTTGGTACCTAGTTCCCCAGGAAAAAAAAAAAAAAAAAAAAAAAAANAAGAAAGAAAGAAAGAAAAGGAAGTTAAGAAAAAGCCGCAGAAATCCAATCTGTGAAACATTAAGGGAGTCTGAAGAAATTCCTCTTTCCCCCAAGTGTGTTCTCTTGTTTTATATGTCTGAAAAGGGGATACATACATTTGTGGTGAAAGTGTTCAAGATATCTCAGTGAATAACAGCAGCAGGGAACGAGGATACATAGCGCATTCATCTGTGAAGGCCTGCCCATTATATATGTAGACATAAGTATACATATATACGTACACGCACATTTTAAAGCTAATGTATCCTGCATTTGAATGTTATGAAGACATATCCATCAATATTATGAAGTAAAACTGAAACACCGGTGTTAATAATTCAACCTTTTACACAACCCCACATAAGTACTGTTCACGGTTTTACCTACAATAAAGGTCCCTTTTTTGTCTTTATAAGGCAGATTGCCCCATTTGTCCTTCATTTCACACCAGCCTCAAATTCTGCTTGCTCTTTTCTCTGCAGATTAAGGTGGCAAAGTATTCATGCCGAAAAATGGTCCATAAGGTGGTAGTAGTTCTTGATGATGCAAAGGCAAGTCATAATATTGGTTTATTTTTGCATTGAATATAGAAGATACTTCACTCAACAGATGGTTATTTATAACTGTGGTACACAAGCAAGGAGAGAATGGGACAAAATTAATGTCCTTACAAAAGGAGTAAGGATGGAGATAGTCCCCTTATTGATTATATTAACTTGTGAGTAATCTATTTAAATGTTTATGATGTATCCTCATCAAAGGGAAGCAAGTGGACCTATATCAGTTTTCTCAATCTGATCTTCCAGGATCCTAGACACTTCTTTTATGCTAAAGCTTCTTATCTCTTATTATTTTCTCTGAGAATTGAGCATTCCATGGAGCTGACTCTTATAATTCCAGGTTTCAAGTTATGTTAGAAACAACCTTCTTAAGATGGAGCTGTCTCTGTAAGATGTACCAAAAAGAGTCTTTCTCCAGTAAAAATCTGCTGAAAAAATACTGCATAAAATCCAAAGATGAAGCTGTAATGTGGAATGAAATTTAGCTCCTTCAACTTAGACTTTCTTCTCATATTCTCTTATCCTCATTTTGCCCTTCCTTGCTTCTACGCTGGTTTCTCTTCCCCACTTTGTCACCTCTTAAACACACTCTGTTTTCTTACTGCTGGCAGAAGTTAACATATCATTCTACCATTTCCCAGACACTCATGGTATTTGTGATTCAGATGACTTCAGAAGCCATTGAAAGAAACAATGATATCCACAAGGATGTTGGTGATACTTTTAAAACACTGGGTTTGCATATTAAAATGATCAAGTTTAAGTTGCCATTTTGAGAAGGTTAAATCAGAATAAACTAACAGATTCTTCTGAATTACATTTAATTTGATGAAAATCTTTTAATAGTTTGTTCAAATTCATCCCTCTAAATTTTAATAACACAGCTACATACTTTGTGTCCATGATAAAACAATGACATATTTAAATGGCATGAAAAATACACTATTTCATAGAAGAACTTGTAACTAAAAAAATTAAGTGAAATAAGGATTTATTTTTCTCTGTGGTGATAGTTGTTTGCCTCTCTGAATCTAACCTCTCTGAAGATCTGACTGAAGATCATTACTGTCAATAAAGTTTTCAGTTCGACGGCTTTCAAGATCAAACCACGTAAGAGGAAGTTCACTATTCACTGAATGTTCTAGAACATTTAATTTACATAACTGAAGACTCAGATTCAGTATAATCAGGTTAAGTGATCATGTATACATATACTGGCAAGACTGGCATATTTAATATCAGCAGACCACTATTAGTTATTAAAGAAATACTCTGAATTTGCTTACAGCTGTTAAATCACAACCCAAATGAAGCCCCAGTCTGAGTTAGCATATCTTCTATCCATTGCTTGCATATAACAGTTAATTTTCCACCTAATTCAGATGAGGGAATTTAAATTTCTTGCCATGGTTTATCTCAATCCAGCAGTAAAAACTGTGTAGACATTCACTTCTCCCCTCTATCCCCAGACCCAGCCCACCCCTGGAGGGTGGGGGGAAGAAGAAAAAGAAAAGGGGAGGGGGAATAAAAAAACCCTTAGTGGGCTGAGATAAAGATATTTTCATAGAAACAATAACAGAAAAGGGAAAACTATGATAATGATAACAATAACAACAATAATAATAATGACATGGCTCACTCTCACCGCCTGGTGAATTGGCAACATCTTGAGCAGTGATTGCAGATACCTGCCCCTTGGCCAATCTCCATTTATACACTGGGCATGATATCTATGATATGGAATATTACATTGACCATTCCGTTTTTTGCCTCTGTTTCTACGGGAAGTTAAAAAAAGGTCCTTTAATAGTGTAAACATCACTTAGCAATAACTAAAACCAACAGATATTACTGACATTCCTTTCACAACGATAACTAGAAAACTAACTCTTTCCCAGCTGAAACTAGGACACTTCTTTAAGATATTTTTTATATTTGTTATGCATCAGTTTTGTATTCTACATCATCTTTCACCATCATCCTATTTTCTATACCAGCAAATACAAATTTGGAACAGCTTTTGTTTCTTTTAACTGTCTAGACCATTGCTGGAGGAAAAGCTTACAAAACCAGTTGAGTTTCCATGTTCTGTGCTAGCTTGAACTAAATATGATTTGGAAAATGAAATGTGAAAAACCACATATGACAAGTAGTCTACAAGTTAGCAGTCATAAAATGTAAACATGGAGCAGTGCTCTTGTGAAAAACAGAGATGTTAATGCCAGACCATTTTCTTTCCCTCTGAAACAGAAAAGAATTATTATGCAGACAAAAAAAGGGAGGTTTATTTACAGAGGCTCTTCTACCTCACACTTCATCCAGTTGACTACAAATCTTCTGTAACTTTTATAAAAATTAAATAGTATTACAAGGAGTTGAGTAGTACACAGGGCAAAAATTGATCCACATTGAGATATGCAATAAGAACTTGATACCATATGTAATGTAATTAATCAGAAAAAAACATTCTGGAGGAACTGCAAGGAAGTGATGAAGAAACAACTCTCGTGGGACCAATCCATTGTCAGCTTTTTCTTTTCTGTTGTAGGACAAGTGTCCCTTCTCCATTTGTTTTCCTTTAGTCCAAATTCAAGATCGTAAAGAGTTTGGGAAATGGGCACTGTTTCAGTAAGCCCACTTCCAATAAATTTTGAGAGAAAGTGTACAAAGAAGGATAAGAAAAGAACAGGAGATAATAAAATGACTAATAATAAGAAAGAGTTAATCACTAAGCTGTATGTCATGGCTCAAGATCAAAGGAACTCAACATGGTTGACAAGTTTATCTGTCTTGGTAGCATTCTCTCCAAACCAGCAGCAAATGATGGTGAAATATTTCTCTGCATTTCTAAAGAGTTCATCCTTTGGTCATTTGCAAATTTATGTTTGTAGCTTGTTGTGGATGAGAATACTCTAATTACTGTTCTTCTGTAGCTAACCCAGGCTGCAATTTTGTCAACACTGTCTATGCATGAACATTTTAAAAACTTGTGTGGCTCTATAAGCAACACATATGGTATTTACAGAAATCACCTCTATATTATCCCAAAAGTGTCTCATTTGCAGTTGGTTAGGTAAAAAGCCAGAAATGGAAAACTTCAGGATCTTTGCACAGACATTTTTGATCAGTTTGTGTATAGCAAAAGCATAATTTTAGGCTAATGAAAGCACTTTTGGAATACCCTGAAATCCTTGTATAAAGCTTTAAAAAACCTAAGTTAATTAAACTAATTAATGAATCTATCACATGCTACTGTTAATTAGCTCTTTTTCTTTTTTTTTTTTCCCTCTACAGTTCACGCTTTTACTGCATACACTACAAAAAATATCTTTAGAATTAGGCTTATTATTGGTTCATATTTACAGCTGTATTTTTTGAGTACCCTGTAGCAGTTTCAGTGTTATAATGCTTTTATTGGTCTTCTGAAAGTCCATATCTAGCTTATCCCCTTTGCCCAGACATGCCAGCTGTGCCAGCTGCCTGCAATTTAAATTTGAGCTGTCAGAAATAGGGACCTCGGTCATTAATTATTTTGTGAGGAGTTTCATTGTTGATCCATAAGAAGACCAAGTATTTGTGAGTTTAGCATCTCCAGGGAGCCCACACAGACCACTTTCCCAGCACAGCTGTATGTGAGGCAGCTCCAAACACACGCAATTCAAAATCACCTGCTGCACTGCTTTCTCCCATGAAGAATTCTGTATCCACTTGGTGCAACCTCTGGGATACACAGGAAGAACAGCGCAGGGTTTCATATGGAACATGGATACTACATATTGACATGCTTTAGATTTTTCTTCCCCTCCCTCTAGAAGGTATGTAGGTCTACAATTAGGTCTGCGTTGTTGCAAGGTGCAGACATGTAATTGGTTTTGAGTGTGGCTTGTTTGAATTAGTAATGACTGTGGTAGGAGGGCTTTGGGGTCTGCTGAACAAACAGCTGCAACAAGCTACTTGGCTCCTTTACAAGCAAGAACATGAACTGTAAGAATACTCAAAAACTGTGTGAGGATACAGAGAAGTATTTGTTCATACAGCAGGTCGGTCTAGCAAGATAAGGCATGGGAAAGGGAATGTAAATGCTATTTTCCTTGTAAATTCCAAACCCTTTCCACTAATTTCTGTTGTTTCCATTTTTTTCCTCACTCACAACAGGAAAACTGGATTTATGCTTACTCTCTTTTTCTTGTTTTTTTTTTACTAAATAAATTCCTCAGCTGAGTATTCTGGATTTTATTATCCTTAGATATAACACGTCTTTCTACTGTTGAAGAAATAGGAGTACTGTATTTCTTTGTAGAGTCATTGGAAATCCTGTTTAAAAGTGTCCTATTTAGGGTCCCATTACAATGAACAAAAATAAACCCGCCTCTCTCTGAGAGCTCAAAATGGGGAGTCAAGCACCAAGTAACAGGTGAGCAAACAGCCAAATGGAGGAAGGAAGTGGGAGGACAGCGAGCTATCAGCACAGGTGTTGCTCCATAAATTGTCACAGACATCTTAGTAATATAGAGACAGGGTCAAGTAAGGACTATCTTCTGGTTTGTGTTTCAGCAGAATAATTAAAAAAAAAAAAAATCTCTTCTCCAGTATGTTCAATAATAATGTTTTAGTGGTGAGCTTTCTTTTCCTTAAGACCTATGAATTCCTGCTCTATTGTACAAGGAAAAGCAATGATTTTCAGGCCGTAATTTTGTGTCTGTATTCTGCTTCATTCTCTAGGTTTAGCTATAAAATTAATCTTAAGTGTTACAAACAGCAGTACGATTTTCGTATCATTGGAACTACAAAAACAACCAAATTGGGATGGTGGGGAATGAACTGAAATTTTGATTTCCCTCTAAGTACCAAAAGGTTGGCAACAGAACAGAGTCGTTTATATGGGACACAGAGTCAAGTTCATGTCCTAGTCTAACAGAACACTCCTTCTGGGTAAGTGATTTAAATATGGGACTATAGAGTTAGTATATGTGGTTCTTTCATGCCTGTTGAAGGAGTCCTATTTTGTACATAATCATTTGCATTGCAGCCATGTGAGTTTTTTCCAAAGAAACCACACAATATCAAAAAGTTAAGACTATGTCTCTTATCTACTAAAATTATCAACAACAATGAGAATAGCAATAACAAAAATTTATTATCTACTACCTGTGGCAAACACTGGCTTTTTTTAGTAGTCAAAACTTCTCTTGTAATACTGTTGAGCAATGACTGACAAGCTTATCCTTTACAATTCGCTGAATACTAGACTGCAGTAGTTATTTGGATACTCTTTTTAGAAATGAGAAAAAAAATCTCGATATTCTTTAGTCTTCAAGACATTTTACTATTAGGTAGTTTTGAATCAAGAGAAGTTACATGCTCTGTCAAATTTTTATTTCTAGACCTTATTACAAACTAGTTTTTATTAATTTCAAATGAAAATCTGTGAAAATATGATATAATTATAAAACTATGCACTTCTGAGGTCAGGAATTTCCCTGGCTATTGTTCTTAAAAGATGACAGTCTCATGATTTGCATTCCTCATTATTTTTTTGTTGCATAGCATGTACTCAGTTATTAAGGTGTAAAATATTAATCTTCACAATTAAAAAAGAGAATAAATTTTATCACAATTAAAAGAGTCTCCTGCTTTGCAAGCAGAAATGTTATTCTTCGCTGTGCTCTTCTCTGTGAGTTAAGAGACATGTTTACAGAAACAGCATAGAAAATACAAACAGAAGTATTAATTCAATACTTTTTGAAGTAAAAAAGATATGTGAGTATATTCCCATTTTTCCAGTCCTGTTTATTATAGTTCTATGCCGTAGGTTTACAGAAATGTTAACATGCTGGCTGGATCGATAACCTCTGTGGACTTCTGGACAGCGGCATCAATTATTGTGCTGCTCCCCAGTGAAAAACAGCTGCTGATATGATGATTTATTAAGCAGCATGGCTGCCCTGGAAGAAGACAAAAGGCCTTATTCTTCTCTCATTTTCCCATACATGAAGCCAGAAGAATTTCATTGACTTCAAAGGAGCTGCTCCTGTTTTACTGAAGAATGAGGCAGATCTGAATCAAGTTTGAGTCCTGTATGCTGACAGGTTAAAGGAAAGAGTATCCATTACACAGTTAGTGTACAGAACAAAGCAGATCTGACCACTCATAAGCTCCTCACTGGGGTAAGTTGTTTATTAAAGGAAGAAATGTCAAAAAGTGAGCAGATGAAAATATCAATAATATCTCTTCATTAATCATCTGAAAGGTCAGTCCTTAACAACAGACACCATTGTCATTCTTAAAATCCACCATGAGGAACTACACTGGAATACCCTTGAGGAAACAGTAACTCAGTCAGGAGCACTGAGTGCCTACGAGGCAGGTGTTTCCTTATGCCTCTGTTTTTAAATTGTGACAAATGATTTATGCAAATCAAAATGACAAAACTGAAACTGACAGGTGAGAAAGAAGTTTAATTTAAGAGTTTAAAACTGTCTAGGTTTTTCTTTCAAACTAACAGCAAAGCTGGGAAAAGGAATTCCCTAAGTCTGGTCCAGCACTTTCCCCACTAAGCAGAATAGTCTTTCTCATGATACACTTAACACAGCTCGAAAAAGGGAACATAAAATATTGCCTTATCTGAAAAGCAGTAACTGAAAGGCAATTAAGACTAGAATTTCAGTTTCCACATTTTAACATATTAAAAAAAAATAATAAAATGAACCGAATAAAGAATATAGTTCATTGGGAAAAGAAGGATGACATATTTTGAAGTTTTGGACCAGATTTATTTTCCCTGCTTTGTTTTCTTAAATAATATTAAACAAAGAAAGCTAAAGTAATTTGATTTCCAAATAAGGTCCATTTCTAAAATTACATATTGATGGTAAATTTGAGTATGTATTTTCCTTTTGGATAATTGGTAACTACCAGCACTGTCAGAGCTGGAAGGAAGCAACAGAAGCTGCAAATTATTGGTCAAAAGTATTTCAGGGTTTTGGATACAACTTTTGCTTTTGGATGAGGCATACTCATGGAATTAGATATGCAAGCTTGACAAAAACTTGGCTGCCTAAAGTGCATATGCTGTATGCAAGCTTCTACATGTTGTATTTTCTTCAGTGTCCTACTTTTGCATGATCAGTTAGTTTCCTTTACTCATGCCTAATATGACTCTGGCTTAAAATTTTCTTTTTAAAACTTTAATTTAGACGGAGTTTTCCATTTTAACATATGTCTCCATGGAATTGTTTTTTCTAGGTACTTTGATACTACAGAAAACAAACAACTACAGAATATGTATGACATAAGATCAATAATAAATTGTGATCATGACAGAGATTATATGATCCCATACCTTTAAAAACACTTCTGTACTTCATTGTACAGATACCCTTTTTACATTCTTTTGAAAAGTCGGTGTTGCTGCAGTTTCTGCAAGGATTCATTAAGTATTTTTGAAAAAAAAATGCAGCACTACAAAAATGTGAAAAAAATGGGAGCAAATAATTAGTTTTGAACTAAAAAAAAAAAAAAAACAAACTTGAAAAGTATTTCTATTGAATATTTAAAAAGGAAAAAAAAACAACAACTCCGCAACTAACACTGCTATGTAAAGTGAGTTCAGAATAGAAGGTTAAAACCAAACAGCAGGAAGACAGGTTTTGAAGAAGAAAGTCTTCAGTCTAGGCAACTTTCACAGGATCACAGAAAAGCAGGTGGACACACTAACAGCTTGCTGATGGAAAACTATTTTATTACAAAGTACCTAGGGACTAAGAAATTGGTCACTTCATGTGTAATGAGAACTGTCTGGGGTAAGCAGGGTAAAAGAAAATGGCTCAGATAAAATGATTTTCCAGAGGTTTTATCTAGTTTGGGATAAAATTCTGCATGTACTGGTTTTATCCAATATATATCTTGTTGTTTTAAAACAGACTTCATGCAGTCTCTGTGGTTGAGATTTAACACTCACTTACTCTGAAATACTGAAACAAAGTAGAATTCAATTTTCCTAAAGTTGTATTATTTTACACTACTAAGGAAGAGAAGTTGCAGAAACAGTCATCTGGGCACAGACTAAATCACATTCTTATGAATTTAGTTGATACTGACAATTAAAAAATTACACAGGAAGGTTGCAGTCTCATGTCTGATTGGAGGAAGAAATAAAAAGCTATCTAGTATATGCTGTGCAAGCATGCACAACTCATCTCTGATTTGAAGCATGTATCTAAACTCTGGTCTTGCACGTTCCAAATACATATGCTGACCCATGACTCATTGGCAGTCTTCTATTTCTGTTTCCAAACTAGATGAATAAACATCCCTTGGTTAATCAAGCATAATCTATTAAATATGGAAAGTAGTTATAATTATTTCTTAGTGTTATTAGACTTATGTTTAAAGGCCCATATGAAAAGCAGGCCTTCAATATGCTAGCCAGTACACAAACACATCATGGGATCCTGCTCTAAGGAGTTTATATGTAGCATGAAGAGGAAAGAATTATGGTCAAAGAGTTTAAGAGGACAACAAATGTTAGTTTAAGAGGACAGTTTCTTGTAGTTCTTCACTTCTCTTGATGTTTTGTTGTCGGGTCTTAGTAATTGAAGAAAAGATTTTACATAGGTGTTGCAAATTCAAAGAAAATGCAACTTCAAACTTCCAACCAGCTATTTAGTGTGACCCTCAGCCCAATTCATTAATACTAGATGTATGAGCACGCAGGTGGAAGTAGAAGCTAAAAGGCCAGTGAGGACCCTGAACTTTCCCAGCATATCACAATTACAAAACCACATGTGTTAAAGGCTGTGGGTGGGTGCAAAAACGGGGAAAAAAAAACCCAACACCCAACAAAAACAAAACACCACAAAGCAAAATAAACTAGTGCACTTAAATGATTTTTTAATTGGTGGTCTGTAATTTCACTTGGATTCCAATGACATGGAGGTCGAGAGTGCTCCAAATTTATTTGAACACAGAAAACCTTTGCTGACTACTGAAATTAGCAGCGCAAGTATTGAGTAAAACTTGTTAAAAGTGAAATTTTTATTGATACTATTCTACTGAAATCTTACAGCAAATTGCAGATATTACCATTTCTCCCTGTAGATTCAGGTCATTACTGGAGAATTCCATAATTAGTTAGTGAAAGACAAGGTTATAATAACAATGTAAAAGTGACAAATATTCAAAGAATGATGCTGAAGCAATAAACCCCAAGTTTTATGCCAGCAATAGAGATTGTTGAAGACTCATGTGTTATATCTTAGGTACCTCAAAATTAAATGCTGAAGTGTGAGTGATCTAGGCATCCTAGGTCCATTTCATAGTCAGTGGAGATAAAAGACTGCCTCCAAAGGGCAGCTGACCTAATCCCAAGATAAACATCTAGAAGAGGCCAGAGGAACTAAATTCTGTCTGTTGTGTATTTTTTCTTTGACTTTAATGGGACTGTAGGAGGATTAACTCAGATTTACAGAAATGTATGCTGTAGAAGGCACCAGATAGCACTGTGTTAGAGTTTTATAGCCTGTTTTTGCATTATCTTTACCTGCATATTGGGTCTGCTTGCTAAATATATGTGAAAGATGGTGTGTCTTCTTCCTCATCTTTAGGAAATGATGGTTGAGTTTTTCCTTCATCCTACTGAGGTAAAGCTCTTCAAGTGCATTAAGACTGAGTGTTGATAATCTCTACAGGCATGCATGAAATATCATCTTTACCTGCACAGCAGGTACACAGACATGCACAGTAGCATGAAGAACAAAGGTCATTTACGAAGTCAGAAATAATGTTACAAAAGGACATTCACCCAAGACCACAGCAATCTAATTAAACCATAAAAGATGCATTCGGACAACTGTACCAAATATGTTCTCTATTGTACATAGGCTATCTCTCACTAGCAATAAACCACAAGGAAATCACATACGGAAACCAGACAAGATTAAACACTTTAGCAGAAATAATCACCCCGCTAAGCACAAGATACAAGTTTCTATCTCACTGACCTTTTGTGATTTGCCTTTCTCTGGCAAAAATGCTATCACATTCATTCTATATAAACTATTCTGAGAATCTGAATTGCAACCTCATTATAAGCATGAGGTTCTTTTTTTTTTATGTCACTTATTTTGTAACACTACTGAAAGTGTATTTTCATCATTAACCCCCTGCATTTTTAGTCCCTGTTTTGTACTGTCATATTTGCAATGATTTTACTAGAATGGCCTGTCTGAGTTCCAAGATCACAGTGAGTCTCACTGTTCTACAAAAATACAATGTTAAGCACACAAGTCACTGGACTAAAAGCAACTAATGACAAGATCCGTGTGGAAGAGGAAATTATGGTCTTCATGATTAAAGGTTTATACAGGCAGCAAGAACATGGTTTCTGCTGTACAACATAAATGCAAAATGTGATTCAAGACCTTACACTGCATTTTGAATCTAACCTAAGAATGAACTTTTGTCTCCACCACTAAACTTTTATTTTTTATGTCAACCACTTTCTGGGAAGGTTAGGAGATGTCTCCTTTTCAATCCACGAGTGATCAGATTTCCTTCCGAGGGTGTAAATGATTTATTTTACCAAGGACGTGGGCTATTTATAACAAGGAAAAGGGCTGATGCTACACAGCTATTTTCTGACACGTTTACCTCCTCCAGTTTCTCTCTGGTAAAACATAAATCCCTGCTTTTTATTAATCACCCAAAAAAGGCAATAAAAAAGCATAAACTCATAGATCAAAGAAATTGTATGGAGTAGCCACTCAGAGACTACGCATCGTAGTTAGAAAATGGATTGAGTAAATAGCAATGTGAGAGAGGTAGGAGAAAAATGGGGTCTTCTCTTGTGCTGTTTGCTCAGGATCGAGCAGGATGTTCTGTGGTATCTGAAGTCCTGTCATCACACAATGAGCCCTCGTTTCACAGCAGTATTTCTATTGGTAAGCATGAGGTTCTGATAGTTGGAGGTAAAACTCAGCAGAGAAGCTGCAGGAGGTCATGAAAAGACTTTTGAACACCCATTTGCTTCATACATGGTATATTCCTCTCCATGATTTTGTAGTTAAACTTGGCCAAGAAAACCCATAGNGGAAGGGAAGGGAAGGGAAGAATGAACCCAGCAACACCTTGTACTTGCTGCCACTACTGCTTTCCCATGTATGACTGCTTTCTTTATTCTTGTCTTTTATACTGTATAAAGTCCTTTGAGACATGGACTGTCGCTTATATGTTTGAAAAATATCACTTTGGAGCTCTGAAACAATGGGCATCACAGCAAAAGCAACAGATTTTCTAAAGTCTGAATCTCAATACATAAGGAAGAATAAGCATGAGAAGTGACAGTGACAGTGGATGAAGGTATGAAGTTTGCAGAGAGAGAACAAAAAGATAGGCTTGGCATTGCTTCACTGGCCTTAAATATCTTATATCTTTTGATGCTCTGGGTTTTGAAGCACACAATGCAGGACAAAAGGTGAATATGCAATCAATGCTTTAACTTGATGCTAAGCACCAGAATTTAGGAGTAAATTTTCTGCATCGTATCTGTTCAGTAGCAACAGGTTCATTCCCAAAGTGTGCAAAGTTAGGACTAAGATTCTATCTCTACTGAACAAAACTATATTTGCTTTATCTTCTTGACTAAGATTTCTCCTATACCCAACACAACTGTGTCTAATAACAATCTACATTTTCACGACTTTTTAATTCAGAAAGTGAGAGATATAGTACAGTTTGTGTGACTTTAAAATCTTGTCCTTTGTCCTGTCACAACTTCTGAGCAATGTGTTAAGCACTGGCACTATCAATACGAAGAGATCAGAAGGTGTGATCTCATTTACATGAAGCTTAACTGCAATAGATGTGACTCCTGACACTTTTCTATAGCAGTAAATTTTACTGCAGCTGACAGAAGTATAGCTGTTTTGCAAAGGATGAAACTGCTGGTTTAAACACTTAAATCCTGCTTAACTGCTTAATTTTTAAACTGTGTATGATAGTTGCATCCAGATATAAGCATAAAAGGACATATACTTGCCTGATGTTTGCAAAGAAGTAAATGTTTTATAAGATATCTTTTGCAAAGAGTGCAGAAGTTTCATGTATCACTATGGGAAGGTAAGAAACAGACTGTTTCTAGAGCAATAAAAGTTTATTTTATGTTCCATTCTCTTTAACAATGGCTTCTATTACTTCAAATCTCTGTTGGCAATAAAAGGGGGCACAATATGATCTCCTTCAAATGTGCAAGTCCAGCACACAGCTTTTTACATCAAACGCGCTTGCTTAAAAAAATGAGGCTGCCTTCCAATGGTGGCTCAAAGTTGCAGGCAGACTGGATGTAGATTAGAGCTGAGAGTAAGGAAATAAAAGACTTATAAAAGTATCTGCACATAGAAACTGCATTCTACAAAAAGCAACCTGGGGGAAAAATATCCCTTTGAAACATTTTTGTGCTGAGTGGCACCTTTGCTAATCGAATGTATAGCAGGATCTGCTACGTCAACAACGGAGTATCAGAAAGAGGGAGTATCCTTTTTGTAATATAGAGTCCACAGAATAGTAGGTTCAATCTGTCCACAAACAAGTTTTTTTTTCAGAAAAGGAGAGGAACCTGCAAATGCTGTTTTTTTGCTTTGCTGAGTGCATTTACCTTGCAGAAAGAAGCAACAGACATAAAATTGTGAAAAATTTCTGTCGTCAGAATTAAGTCTACTCAGTTTGCTATATCATTCTCTTCCTGAATCTCATTAAAAAGTAAAGAATAGCAATAAAAATACATCAAAATTAATAAACATATTTAAATAAATGAGTCATGAAGGGAACACAAACATGGAAAAACTTTGATCCTGTATGTTTTTATGTGCCAAATTAACTTCCACCTGAAAAGGAGGGGTAAGGAACATAGGTTCATGCCTTAAATTAAATGTTTAAAAAAAATAATCTGGGATTCTATGCTAATGTCTTAAATAAGCACTCTCTATATATCCATCTGTATTTTTAGGAAATGCAGCATACCAGCGTGTCTGTACAGAATATAATGAGCACATACTAAAAAATTAAGTATGCAAGACAAGACTATACCCATGATAAATCCTGATTTTGTTGATATCTAATTTGGACAATTATGCTCCTGCTCCCTGCTTCATTTCTATTTTTATAATTTTATTGGGTCACCTAATTTCCCTACTATGAATGTTCTTAAACTGAAAAATTTCTAATGTAACACATTAACATCTTTTTTATTGATGTTATTTCAAATTTATACATCCTTGGTTTGTCTGCACTGATCAGGACTATTTTAAAAGACTCAAAGCTGATATCTGTATTGCCATAAAGACTTGAAAAGTTAAATATACTTGTCTAAAGTTTATGAGCTTGTTCTCAAAAATGTAATTAATTTTAAATTAATGTAAATTAAATTGAGTTCTGCCTAACTAATGGATAGGTTAATGACAGAAAAGCAGAGAATATTTATCCTATGTGTTGCTTCCACTTGTTTCAGCAAAACTTATTTTTCTCTGCGTGTTTTTTCTAAAGGCAAATTGTCCTTTTGTAGTTACTTAGGTTTGAGTTCCAGCTATATTCATCTGACTCATATTTCTTTGCAATAGAACTTAAGAGTACCTTTATTTGTGAAAAAGTTTTACCTGTAGCAAGAAAATTCTCTAGTAGAGAGAAGGTGTATTAAACCTTCACAAGAATGTATTACATCCTATTTCCATGTCTATTTTCTCTTTAAATAAATTATTCACTGAGTTTGAGTGTTATCAATGAAGTGTTAGTGGTTAAAACCAATGCTGAGGTTGTTCCTCCTCACAAGACTTACCAGGCTGGCATGTGGTGTTTCAAATCTTTGTCCTACTCTCCAAAGTATGCTAATGTTGTGACGGCCTTGATGTCTTCTCTTTAATTTCTTCTGCAGATAAGGCATAGGCTTCTTCCTTGTATCACCCTTACCCTACCCTCCAACCTTGCCTCTAATGTTCAAGGTCTTTTCCTGAGGACAACTGATATATGATCATTACAAGGTTCCATGCATCTTTGTGGATACATACCATATAGGAAGAGATTTGAGCATGCTTACATTTCAAACTGCATGAAAGTAGTATGCTAATTATTGGTTTTACACATTTATACATATTAAGCTTTAAAAGCTCTTCTATTTCCATACTCTGACTGATGCAAGCAAAACATATAAACAATTATTTACTTTAATGCACAAGTTAAGACTGCCTTACGTCTTCTTTGAAATTATAAATGTGAAAGAATTTCAGTTCATTTGTTCAGAAAGAATCCAGACTGCTTAGGGATGCAGACCACTATATTTTCAAAAAGGAATTCAAATTTTGTGCAAAAGTAAAAAATTTATTTTTTCCCTTAAATTGGATGTAAAAATCTCCATATCAAGGTAATATTGAGGGAAGTTAAATCAATAAAAATTAAAAAAAAAATATACCAAAAATTTCGTGATGGAGGATAGCACTGAATAAAAATATTTCTGTCAAGTGAAGAGGAGACAGTGTATATGTGAGTTGTAGTTAATCAGTTCACTGAATTTGAAATTCTGGCTGTATTTATGGCATGGTAATTAGTATAGCACTTTCATATGAACAGATAAAACATCAGAATTCAACTAGAAAAGCCAACTTGATTTCATTTGTTGGGAAATTGTGATTTCTGTATGAATCTGTTCATTGTTTTTAATTGATTACAAATTAGTACAGATCAGTTTTCCCATTATGATCAGTGGTAGTTGCTATTCTTATTGTTCTTCAAGAAGGAAATAAAACCAGAGCAGCATTTCTGTTCTTCTTGTGTGTCGTGTTTAAAATGAATTCATTAACAGCTGTCAGCCCCCAAGGAAGAGTGTCGACACTGATCAAGACAACATCTAAAGGTTTCATCTTACCTTCATTTATCTCTTGTCCCCAGAAGGTGTGTATCCAAAAAAAAAAAAAAAAAAAAAAAAAAAAAAANAAAAAAAAAAAAAAAGAAACTCCAGAGTAATGACTGCTTTTGTCTTTTGTTCAAATGTGTTTAGAAAGTAGCTGTTCAGGCATGAATGTTGGCTCTAAATGTCAATGACACCTGTTTTGTTATACAAAAAAGAACATTGAGAGAAAGAGTTACAAGGCTGAACTTTACTGTAGGTCTCTATGCTACTGTTCCCATGAAATATTACTTCCCAACAGAAATGTTGATTTGATTTATTATGTCTGCAATAAAATGTGAATTCCTTTATTACATAATGTGGCAAAAAAACTGTTCTTTTTTTTTAAATTTCATCACAAAATGAGGCTAAGCAGATATTTTATGGGAGATGGTTGTTTATGCAAAATCGTTGAAATCGTGAAACAGTTACTATGGCTATAGATTACTTTCCACTGCTGTTTTCAGTAATTAGCATATGCGCGTGATAAAACTGGAACTGCCGAAAGGTCAGTACTAAGGCACAGTGTATATTCCTGGATTTACCCAGCAATTTGGGCATTAAGCCTCTGAGCATAGAAATGGCTTAAACTTGGACACCCAATCCATGGATCATCAGGCAGATGTCTAAGTGTTCTAAACGTTAAATGGAGACAACTATATGCTTTTAGAAGATAGATGTTTTCAGAACACGTTACATTCTTTCCTTTTAGGGAAAATACTATCTTTAGAGAAAATATGTGAGCATTTGTAGACAATCAATGTGAAGGTAGATTTTTTGTTACAGTTTCATATTAAATTTTAGTTAAGCAGAAATTCTACTTAAGTGAAATTTAGACTCTGAAATATCTTAGCAAACCTAGAATTTAATATCAGGTGATTACTTCCTATTTTATAGTATTTCTATTGATTTAAAAATAATATTTAACACAAGCAGCACTTTTTTGCTGGATTAAGAAATTACTTTCTCATTCATTCAGAGTTATTGCTCATGCTCTTACAGAGATTTACATTACTAAATTACTAATTCCACTGAATAGAGAGAATAGTTTCCAGCAACTTCAGTGAAGCATTTAATATACTGCTTATGTAAGAACCCAGAAGTTAATGGACAATTCTGTCCTTATAGACAAAGCCAATGTCGATACATTTAGGTAGAAATTATTTTGCATTCAACATTCATGGTAGCTGAAAATTCAAGGTTTGCCATTATATATGCATGCTGCATTATATATTGCATTTGTATTATATATCTATGCATACCACTCCTGTTAAACACAATTTGACAAAATGTACTGGTAGTAAAGGTCTTCCTGTTTGATTTCTTTGCTCAGAGAAGTCATAGTGTTCCCTGTGTTGGAGCTGCCACTGTTGACAACACACAGTGCAGAACACAGGAATGCAGCCTCCTCTCTTCCTCTCTCAGTGACAGCTTAAAGGAAAAATGGATACCTGAGCTCATGCATTGAGGTCGTGAAGTTTTTCAGATACAATGTTCATATCCACTGAAAATCAAAATAAAAACTGAAATGACACATTTAAAATATTTTATCAAAAACCAGTTGAGATATCAGGTGAAAAATAAGGTGGAAATTAGCAAATCATTCACATCAATATTTTATAAACTTGTTGAAGGTTTAATTTACTCATAAGGGATTGACTTTCTTTTTCTTTTAATATTTCTTATCACTTAAATTTTCAAAATATTGTAATGTAAAACTTTCACAAATTCTAATTTAATGATTAACATTTAGGTACAATGAACACTACTACAGTCAAACTACAATTACACGCTAAGTATCACATTTTCCACTAAAAATGGTAATCATATTGTTTATTTGCTGTTTCTGTAATAATACAACTTTCATTTTGTTTCAGTAGGAGTACTTTTAGAAAGTAATTGAGAATGCTACTGTTCGTTACTTTCAAACCCAAGTAATTATGGTTAAATTTCCATTCAAAACATTTGCAGAACTCATAGTTTCAAAGGATGGAATTTCTACACATTATACTAATTTAATATGTGGGGTTTTGTGTTTTTTTTTCTTTTTCTTCTTGTTGTTTTTTGTTTTTTTTTTTTTTTTTTCCATGTTTGAAACTGAATATGACATTAAGAAAATAAAAATCAAACTGGAAGAATCTTTCAAGCTGTATGACAATGAAGGTCATTGAAGGAAGTAAAACACTTTGCACCAACTGTATTTTATACCAACTAAAATTTGCTACACATTCATATTCTGATGTATTCATGAAGTTTAAGGAGAAGCATTTATCACACATAATCTGATTGGCCTCACTATGTTGTTTTGGTCATTTGGACTGCCATGGAAGAAATGTTACTCAGCGTGAGTACAAATGAAAGAACGAGGCATCCTAAACACAAACACAATTTCTTCAAGAAAGAAAAGGAACCCTTTACATACATGGGTGTTATTTAGTTGATTACTATGAAAAAAAAATTTTTTGAAAAGGTTACTGACCAAGTCACTCTTTGACATTGTAATTTCTACCTCTGCTTAAAACAATGGCAATCCCTGGAACTGGTTAGTAAGAAATACAGACAAGTGCACCTTGTTATGTAAAAGAGCCCTTCATTTGCCTGCTATAATCCTGCTTATGCATCTGTTTGCAATTACAAAAATGGCACCTAACTTTGAACTTCGAATCCCATGAGAAGCACTGGTGCTCCTAGGTGCCAAACAAAAATAAAGATGTCAAACATATGTTGGCACAAACACACCCTTTTTTCTTTTTGTTGATCCAAACTATCCATTTTGCTAGTGGCATCTGGAGACAAAGAAAAAATGCATGTTGAAGCCAACATCGTAACACTATGGCTCCAGTTTCTTCAGTAATATGTAATTCTACCTACCCCGCCTCCTTTCTCCCCTCTCAAAATTGACTGATTGCATACTTAAATTTAAATATGTCCAAAAAATCTTATCCTACATCTTTACCAAGTATAGACAGATGCTTTCTAAACAGCTATTTGATACTTTGCAAAGCAGTATAATCTTGAAGAAGGAAGGAAGGGAAAATAGGGGTGCTTTTCCACCCTTACTTTGATCCTTATTTATGTTTTACCCCTTTATTTAACTTTGCAAATGTGAATCTTCTTGTCTGTTCATTTGAAGATATCTCTGTCACCAGAGTAGTATCATTCTCAAGTGGATTTGGAAGCCATCCATTCTGTTTTGCTGACAATGTTGTATGCCCAGTGTACCAGAAAAGACAGCCTCACTATTACTGAACGGATTAATCTTAATCTGTCTATAGTTCTCTGTATTATCCAGTACTCTCTCGAGGAAAAGAAAGATTAAATAAATCTCCTTTCTAGATAAGAGTGTGAAACTTGACAGAAAATTGAACATTTGCACTTACCATGCCAAGACCTCCCTGTTCTTACCCTCACCCAATTCTTTCAAGAGGATTATGGCTACCTTTGAAGTAGCATTTATAAGGGTGGAGTCCAAAATACGTTAAAGTTAATACTGCACCAGCTTGAAAGATTTTTCTCCTTTTTATCACTTGCCCTAAGAAAATGTCCTGACATAACAGTCTTTCTTTCGGCATCATTAGCTCTTAACAGGTGGCCAGAATTTGCCACGTGTTTTTAAAACATAGCCCCTTTGCAGAGGTTGAGGATCACAAGAGAAATGCTACAGAAGGATACATTTAAAATTATGCTTATAAGTGAAACATTACTCCAGGGAACACTTAGGGAAACCCAACAGTTTTGGGCAATGGCCATTAAGATGCTGCTCTGGAAACTGAACATAAAATGCACAATCACACAGTCAATTATAATGCACACACACAAAAAATTACCTCAAAAAAAGTGGTACTAGCCACAAAATTTTTGTGAAGTGCGATGCCTTTGCCTCTGTACTACAAGATTTAAAGATTGAATCTGAGTTTTCTTGCTATCTTGCAGCACAAGAGTGTGAAAAATATGGGGAGGGTCTGCATTTGTTTTTTTTTTTAAATGAATCTTAACAGGAAAGGTAGACTTCTCCTTTCCTCTTGGCTTGATATCTGTAAAAGATGAATGACATAAAAGTTAGCTATTTATTGCATGTACTTTCTTTTATTGTTGACGTTAATGTTTTCTGTATTCATACTATACATAGTTACTAGTTATAATAATACTACTACTAATATTAGCAGCAGTGCCTGCGGCCTGAATACCATTTGTTATTAGATGACATAATGACTTCTATTTAAGCTGACATCTCAATAATGCGTTACATCTCTATTACACTGCAGTCCAAACAGAACACTATAAAGCAACCCTTCACTATATAGATCACCTGCTGATGTGAATAAAGAAGCTGCCTGCTCGTTTGGTTATGAGTGATAGCTGCACACCACTAAGAAAAACATGGTAATTTTTTCACAAAGTTGCTTAATGGCACATACAGAAATCTTAGCAAATGTTATTAAACTTGCCCAAGTTATGTGTATCTCCTGGGAGAAGAATTAATTCCTACCCTCTTATTCCCAGGAGAGCTTAAAGAATTTTAGCTTTCTTGATAACTATCGCAACATACGCAGTTTCAAGAGTTTTCCAGCTATTGCATGCAATCAGAAAAACACCAGGATGACAAGCTTGTTGAACAACACCTTTTATTGCAATTTGCAGGCAAAATCTGGATCGGCTGATGATGTTAATGTCTATCTTATAGAAGACAAAATACAAGGCTTTTGTATAATTGAGCATACTTTCCAAATATAACTGAACAAATTGTTTTCTTTTGCTTATTGATGAATAAAACCCATTTGTTTTTTAACTTTCAGGTGCTATGAAATATATCTCTTTCAGTGGGTGAGTACACCATCGCATGGGTGTTTCAGAGACTTCCCGTGACACAGTGTGCTGGCACTGCAGCATCAGGAATTGTGGGAGGGAATGCCTTTGAACTTCCCTCTCTCTTGTTTGACCTGAACACCTGCATCCTGGATGGTATCTCTCCAAGTTCGTCATGACAGTTCAACAGGAAATGGTGATCATAACAGATTCACTGAAGTCCTGCACACCAAAAGGAAATAAGGGCAGGTCTCACATGAGCAATAGCTCTTTATGCTGTGGTCTTCAAAAAAGAATAATGTAATACTGTGAGTAAAAGAACTTAAATAATTGGTGTGACTTTAACAAAAAGCAGAGGAGTTTTTTTGCAAATGCTGGCAATTTTTTCTAAGAATACAGTTATGTGTAACTATATATTTTATTTTTATATATATTATATAGAACTATATAATTTTTGAATTAAGACATATATAACTTTCGAACTGTAGTCCTTTATGCTTCATGTGGGACATGCCATTAGCTGCAGAATTATTTATCTTCTAGTAGGTCTGATTCCAGTTTCTTGCTTTTCTGAATTTGGAAAGTGCACATAAGTTTTCTGTGACCGATAAAAGAAAATTGCACAGGTAGTTAAACTATCCCATCGAACCAGGAAGTGAGCAAGAAGAGGTCAAAGAGAAAATACAGGACAGATGGATAATAGCACTGACTTTCGCCCAAGGGGGCAAATATAAATTTGAATGTATGTACTGAATGAACTGGAGAGACAGAACATTTGTCTGCCCTGGCATTCTGAAATTTGCTAGTAAAGTAACCACATGTCTAGCCATGGAAACTTCAAGGTGAATGACACAGTAAATGACACCTGCCAAGATCTTCAATCATTCTCTGGAGGTTCAGAGTTCCACTGCAGTGGTTTGATACTGTATTTGCTTTTGGGGACTGGGTTTCACTGATCATGAACTGCCCTTGTATGTTATAACTCTCTAGTGCTTTTTGAAGACTGTAGAGTACTTTGATTCATGAAGCAATAATTCACTGTTCAAATGTTATACGATGATCAAATCTTTAAAGCAAGATAAAAATATTTTCAGGATGTTGTCTGAGAAAGGACTTTAAAAAAAGCGTATTTATTACATGATAAATGAAGTAGGAAACTTACAATGTTCCTACTATTCCTAAGGATGGGTAACTTGCACTCAATCTGTTAAATTTTAACATTATCAAAATGTCCCAAGAAAACCAGTGTCCTTTTGAACTTGTTTAAAATGTCAATATGTTTGAAATATATATATACATATTGTTTAAATAAAATAGTAACGAACAATTGTATTTCATTTATTCTGCCAACAATATTCAGTTATATAGACAGAAATGACAGAAATGCTTGAAACTCCTCAGGTACACAGCTTTGCTTTAATTTAATATTTAGTCCAAACATAGCTCACTGAGAAACGTCTTTGCAGAGCTTCATGTGCTAATTATAACCCTTCAGAAGCATTACCATACTTCCAGGGCAGCCCAAGCACAGAAAAATACAACAGAAGAGTGGATGTAAAAATACAGTTAAATGATATGGCTGAAGTAATCCTTTGTTGTCTTGTTGTCAAATGGGTGAGAGTCTATTTTCCCCATCTTTGCCCATGTTTCCATCCCTAAACTATTGATATTTATATATTGTTAATGCTGTGTATGCACTGCACACGAACATTTGAAATTTGCATTAGAAATTTATATTTTAGTGTTATGGAGTTCCTTGTATTTAATGGGTTTATGATAGAATGAGCCAAAATCACTATTTAAAAGATCCAGCAAAAGGACTGCATAGCTTAATTCCCATGCACATTCTGAGGAGATATTATAGAAGCGATGTTCTTAACATGAAGTAATTTCCCACACACTGGTAACCCTTAATGAGAAAGGAGTAACAATGAGTAGTGTTCTTTTACACTGAAAAATCTAAAGAAAGTTGAGGTATGAACCTACAGGAAAGTAGATACTCTGTACTCCTGCTCTGCATGGTGTGCATGTAGCTACCATGGATTACTCAGACTTCACCTAGAAGACCTGGCTTCTACACTGACCTATGTACTGGGATATGCCCTGGTTGAAAACCAGGTGGGATAAGCCCTTAGACATTCAGATCAAGGAAGACACATATCTTAGATGTCTAAGTAGGATAGGGAGGATTCTTCCGAACTGCTCCCCCAAACGCTGCTTTCCTCACTACCTTGCCAAGAGTGTCTCCCTGTAAAAGTCATTGAGAGCAATTTGTGTGTCAGCTGCTTTTTGTTTTCTTAATCATTTTAATTGCTATTCTATTGAAATTTCTTAAATTTAGAATTATTAAAAAAAATGTTTAGCCACTGGGGAAAAATATTTCTTTAAAGTACTTTCTGCTAATCTCTTTACAGAGTTTAAATTCAGCTTCATCCAGCTATCTTCCTCCTCAAATGATGACATTACAAACACCTCGCTCTGAAAGTGAGAAACCGCAACCGAGAGAAAAAAAAACAAAACTGCTTCCTAGTTTACTTTCAGTTGACTTGTGAGTTTATTTTTGACTTGCTAGACACCAAAGCTTATAAAATAAGGAAAGAATTAGAAGATATTTATTAAATACCTTTTTTAAGAATCTATTTTTATATTCAATTAAGACAAGTGGTTCCCGGAATAAATATATGGAAATAAAATAACTTTAAGTACACATCAAGGCACAAAGACATACACACAAGCCTAATCAAAAGCAAGGGGCAAACTTTTACATTTACATTTCATACATTTACTTTGTGTACATTTACATTGCACTTACAAAGAACATAATGTGTTCAAAGTGAAGATAATTGCAGAATCAAGTATGGAGCTGTGTATGGATATAAAAAACTGCCCACTTTATGGTTCATCAAAGTTGCTTATTCTCAACTTATTTACTAGCAAAGAAACTTGCAGGCACAAAATTAATCATGTTTACAAGTACTTGTGGAATGGAAAGCACTGGATGTTATGACTGAAATTACCTCGAAACACTTCACCATTTGCATCTTTCCATTTTACTCTTGAGGAAATGAAAACTATGCCCCTCTTAACCTCACTGCGACAAATTAGACAAGGTCTCAGCAAATCATACTATGTGCTTCTGGAGTTGTATCTGTTACAGTTTTCTGTGACCTCCCAGTCCCTACAAAGTTTTGTGGGTAAGCAAATCAGCAATCTTTGCTCAGGGTGTTTATCTCTTTTTTCACACCATGGTTATGTTATACATATGCTTACCCCATCATTGTTAAGAGTTTTGTGACTACTTTGCAGGCATTATATTTTATCTATTTTTTCTTTCAGATTGTGATTTCCAAGTACTTCTCAGAGATGCATTTGTTACTACGAAATTTCTGCATTTCTTCCAGTTCTTTATCTATTTTCTATGCAGTTTTCTGAGATCTTACACACTTTCTGCACACATCAATATATTTCATTAAGAATGTGTGATTTTCATCACAAGAATTAAAAAATGACCAAAAATAAACTCAAAATATAGTCTTGAATAATATAGAGTTGGAAATTTCACATTATTGAAATAACCAGACTTTGCAAATATACTTTCCAGAAAACATGTATTTTATGATAAATTCAAATGTAGGTAGTGACTGAGAACCATTATTAAAAAGTCTGCTGTGTTTAACAGAATCAATCTACAGTCTCTGGCATGCTTTTACTGTATCAACAGTAATTACAATAGTAATGGAACACTGATTAAACTTGCAAAAATAAAAGACTGCCATAACACAGAAGCTCAAGTGAAAGAGCAGTCGCAAAGAGCATAAAGCTAATAGAACTTATATTGAAATTACAAGTAGAAAATAAATTCCAAAGAAATTATTCATGTGATTTACATCTAATTACAGCAGCGGAGGTCATCTTGCCATTTGAAAAGCTGCACCAAACTGGCAAGATAAAAAGTAACATACATTTATGCTACAGGAGTTAAATAAAATCTTTTTACAAAAGTAAAAGTTTTCAAGGAGAACAATTTATGTCTTCTACTTTAGAACTTCCAAACGAGGCAGGTGTTTCCTGAAAATGTGTACAAGCTCCATGCGTTAGAGGTAGAAGATTAACATTAAAACATAATGTGTTCAAAGTTTCATTGTTTGTAAACACTGAGAAATTGCTACTAAGGTTTGCAGATTTTTTGGACAATTTATAGTCAAATACGTACTGTCAAAAGTTATTTGTATATTAAATGTTTTAAGTGTTCAGAATTTGCAAAAAAACATCTGGAAACAATAACTATACCTCTTGGATCAAAAAGAATGGATTTTTTTCTATTATCAACAGTTAATGTATTGTTAAGCTTTGAAATTACTACTTGGTTTTACACTTTTAAAAAAAATTATTATCTTTAGAGAAAATTCCACTTAATATGAACTCCATACTTGAACAATTTATGTCTTGTTCAAGTCTACATGAATCTGCTTTTGCTTCCATTCACATGCTTTCAGGCACTGAGAAAGAGAATATAAAAAGGCGAATATTTGCCTTAAATATTACATCACAGAGTCATGGAACCGCAGTGCAAACTGGGGTTGAAGAACCTCTAGAAGTCCTTGAGTCTGAGCCACCCAAAACAGGGCTAACAACCCAGTGAGACCAGGTGATTTTCACCCTCATCCAGTTGAATTGATTTTCTTTAAAGAGGCATGTAGCACAGCCCCTCTGCTGACTGGACCCAACTGGGCTTTTGATGTTACTTGAACTCAACAAATAGAAACCCCTCTTTAGTGTTCTCTTTCCCCGGTACCTCCCTCATCTTCTATGCTACGTGTTACAGCCCTCTAACCATTCACCATCTTGTGACCTTCCGTCAATTACACCAGGAAAGATAGCATTTACTGCAGCAGCATGTGGAAACATCTCACAAAACAACAAAACTGAAGCAAAGGTATGCAGAGGGGAAAAATGATGCACAGTTCTTTCACCGTAGCCCCATCAGCATGGTTGCTAGGGGTACTGGAAGACAGCATCACTACATATGCTGCCTATTTTTTATATATTTATATGTATGCACACATGCACATACATATATATCAGTATACTCCTGTGTTTACATTGATCAATATAGAAGTAATAAATTGGGGCTTTATTTTCATTCTAATTTGCACAAGCAGTCTTTCTATGGCAAGGTATGCAAATACCGTGGTGGTTGAGAATAGTTCAAGACACCATGTGTCTTGACTGATGATCCTGAGCCTGAATTTTACTCCAGTGTCAAAGCACTGCTGTGCCTCTGTATGACAAGACTTTTCTTTTTCATTAAAACTATAAGCCTTTTTTTTAAGCCATCTCTCCACCTGTCTTCACTGTTAGCACAGCTCTGCTCACCATCTATGTCCTCTACAGGTATACTCTAACTCAATGACAGCTGTAAAGTTATAGTTACTCTTGACGTATAACTAACAGTCACAACAGATATATTACTTCATACTCAAACGATGACATGACAGTAATGGAATGAAGACAAATTCATTATTGACCACTCATTTTTCTCTAAGTAATCTGATGTTCACATGCCTCTTTGATTGTCTTGAGATACATATTTTGGGACAACTCAAGAGCGTTCTACAATACAGCCCTTTAAAAGTTGCAGTAAATCATCATGGAGTACTTTTTCTTATTTTTGTCATGTGATTTAGTCACTATTTCACTATTGCCCCCAAAATTCATTCCCTAACCCAGTCAGAACAAGTGGTAATACCCTTCTGCAAGGAATATTAAAAAAATTAATTATTGTAAACTTTTGGAGGACATAAATTTAGCTCAAGTCAGAATAATAAATTGGATACATTATTATCTATGCACACATATGGCTGTAGAGGCCTTCTGCGAGCATAAATAATAGTAGCTGGTGGAAGGTAACATTACAATCATTTAATAAAAGCTGTGTTGTAAGCTTGGGCCTACCAGCATTCTAAGCATGGGAAGTGTACATGTTACTTTTTTTAGTCTCTATTTCTTTCACTAGAAACTTCCTCTGCTCTGCAAAATTTCTTATTTAAATATCTATTATTCATGAACTTTTGTTCAGCAAAATGAATGGCTATTGAGGCTCTTTTGAAAACTGCCATTTGTTTATTAGTTAAATGGTTAGGGTACCTTGATTAAAATAAAATTGCAAATAGCAGCATACTTCCTTTACTCTCATTCATCTTCAGGCATTGTCATCCTCAAAGAAGCAATTCAGTTCAAAATGCAAAATGTATCAAGACTGTATGTGCAAGAAGACTACTCTGGAAAACTTTAAGACACCATGGTAAAAAAATCATGAAATAAATTTAGTGTTAGTTGAAGGAGACCCTTTAAAAGTCACCCGTAAATTGAACTGTTTATGCAGGACCTCCTGACCACAGAAGCTAACAAGCATCATAGAATCATGCACTTCCTATATCTAATCTAAATCTCCCCTCTTTCAGTTTACAACTGTTATGCCTCATCCTATCGCTACACTCCCATCTTTCCCGTAAACCCGTTTTAGGTACTGGGAGGGGCTACAAGGTCTCCCTAGAGCCTTCTCCAGGCTGAACAACCCCAACTCTCTCAGACTGTTCCTCATAGGAGAGGTGCTCCAGCCCTCTGATCATCTTCACGGCCCTCCTCTGGACTTGCTCCAACAGGTCCATTTGCTTATTAAGTTGGGGACCTCAACAGGAATCAAATGCATAGTAAAGCACCTTTCTAAGACTGATATTAACTTCACATTGTTAGATGAAGCTCAGAATACTCTCGTCAGACAAAACATGACATTTTTCAATGAAAAAACAAAGACAGATGTTTTATTTTCTTTAGATTCATAAAAGAAGTCAAGCAATTTATCAACATTATCTTTTAGTGTAGCTGTGAGAAGTAGCTCCAAAAGAATCATCAGACACAAGCAAGTGTACTTTGGAAAAACAAAACACAACACTGAGCCTCCTAATACTCTTCTGGTTATTTTCTGAATCATAAATTCTGCACTAATGCCCTCGTTCATGTCTACAGCATGAATGTGTCTTTGAATCTCCAAAGACTCAGTTAGATTATTTACATACTTATCTGAAGCACATTTAACCTTAGACAGCAGTACTCTTTAACGTATAAGTCTGCATTGCGCTACTCTTTTCAGTATAAGCAGAGTAACTACAATGTATTGGACATTGCCCAATATGTAGCTAGAAGAGCAAAAAGTAGGAAATAGCTTCTGTGGAATGCTGATGAAATGTATTCTTACATTCGTCACTGTGTGTCTAATTGAGGTTCTCTAACACAAAATACTGTAAGGTATAGTCAGCATCTAGTTTTAATTACTCTGAACTGCAAGTATGATAACTGATAGAGCCTAAAGGTACCTAAATCAGAATATCCGAAGAGGTGGTATTTTAAATAAAGAATACAAAAGAAAGAGAGATGAAAAGAAGTAATAAAAAAAAGTATGCCACGCTAAAATTAATTGCAAAACCTAGAATAAAAAATAAAGAATGCCACTGCATCATAATTTCGGTTTTATTATTTTACTTCTTTATGTTCACTGTTTCTCAATAAATATTCACTGTTTCTCCATAAATATTAATATATTTAATCAGTAGCTATTTTCCCACTTTAAATGTAAAAGGCTAATGTGTTTTCTTGAACCTCTTGTTTCCAGAAAATTTTTTTTTTCACATGCACATGCAATTCATGAAATATTCATACTGTATCTGCTACATCCATGAGAAGAACAGAATCCTGCCATATGTTTAAAATACATTATAATACAAAAGGTCATGAAAAGTTGTCAGTTTTGTAATACTGTCACTTTTTTTAAATGTGTGCAGTACATTTCACCAGACATATAACATATGTGGTATATGGAAAACTTGCATTGTTTCCTTATGGGTATCTCTGCACTCAACAGTCTTCAAAAAGATGACTCAAATGACTTAAATGTAATAGATTAGGATCATTTTACAGACTGGCTGGTAGCATTAGGAACCAGAGCAGACACAAATGGACTGCTCCATAAAGTGGCTGAAATTACAGCTGCTATAAGTTATAATGGGACCCCAGGAATCTCAGTGAACCATTACTCCTGTGAAGGCCAAACGATGGAAGTCATTTCATATCAAGTCTTTTAGACAAACACAAGGACAAATGAGATAAGCATTAATGTGGTATGGAAGCTCAATGCTCACCATATTTCAAAGTGCCACCCCTCAACAATAAAAGACATATTCAGGAAGCATAAATATTTCCCCTCCTGTTCTAGAGGAGAAACTTATGCCTTCTTGAGAACCCAGGTTCAAATATAGTTCTACAGAGCTCTGTTACACGAATTCAGTCCTATGTAGGCCCATACTTGTTTATGAAGGGCACCAGACCAGAGTCCTTAAAACCCTTGGCCACCATTATTTTCTGGTCTCCATGGAGCACCACTGCCCTCTTCTGGGACTTACCCATTATAAGGTTGTGCAACATTAGAGGCGTAGGTTTCATGTATTGACTTCATTCCATATTCTCCTTAAGAGACTATTACTTGGTAAGTGTCTTACTCTTCTTGGATTCCTTTATAAGAAATTGTCCACTCGAACCAGCTATTTTTTCAGTCTATAGTTCTATTTTTCCTAAATTGCCTCATTATGAACTGCTTAATTGTGTAATTGATTCCAAATACTTCAAATACCACTCTTGTTGCTTCTATGAATGTTTAATTACCTTACTTGTTTCAGAGTTGATTGATCTTCCAGTTAGTCACTTATTCCCTAATAAAATAAAACTATTAGTTGCTTTTTTATTTTCTTCAACCTACTCTGTTTTATCTTTGAATGCTAAGCCCATGTCATTCTTCTCTGCTTAACAACTTCTGTTACAAGATTCCTACATTTATTTCTAAATTCTTGTTTCAACAGTGTAATTTTGGTCTTTGCTTACTCCACTGAAAATATTTTGCTAGCCATCAGACGTATTTTTTCACTGGATAAGAATAATTTGTTACAGCCTTCATAGCATTGTTTAAGTGACTATTTCATTGTTGACTCATTGACTTTGATGACCTTCCCAGAACCTCCCTATTCTCATTATAAAGTCTTGAGAGGTTATGCTCTTGGTAAATTCTCCTCTTGTCTTTTTAGTTCCTCTATCACTTTTCCAGGGTCTAATTATTAGGGGATTTATTCAAGCCAGACTTTAGAAAAAAGATTTGGGTAACCAAAGAATTTCTTTAATGAGCTGATGAAGTTTGGCCCAATATTTAATTTTTTGACAATTACAAATTGCAACAGCAAAAGCTAATAGCTCTGTGTCTCACATGGATTTTAAAAACTTTAAAAATATGCTTCAGCAAAGTACATAGAGGAGACAAAAAGCTAAAATAGTATAAAATGGAAGGTTCTTACATAGCTATGTAATTAATTAAAATAGGAAAAAGAGTGAAGGATCAGTTTTCCTAGTCAAAAAATTACAGGTGGATTTCTGCATGAATGTCTGTGCCTTTCCATGTTGTTTGCATATTCAGAAACTATTTGTGGGAAGAAGTGACTACTGAGATGATAAAGTTTACTAATGGTACTAAATTATTCAGGGCAGTAAAAAACAAAGGTCTGTGGAGCACAACTGCAAGAGACCCTTTCCAGAGAAAGTGACTGAACATTAGAATGGCAGACAAAATTTATTGCAGATGGATGCACTAATTCATTAGTGGTGCACATGAGAAAAACAATTCTGACCTTCCTAATAAAGTAATGGTCTCTTTTCCCCCCGGGACAAGATCTTAGAAGCATGATATGTGTTTCTATGAAAATAGATTCTCAGCAACCAGAAGTAAGCAAAAAAATATCAAAATTATTCGGGAAGAAATAGAGAATAAACCAAAGAGAAATCCTGGATGTGAAACCATGGATGCTCAAGCTTCCTACTCCTTCTGGAAGGACAGAAAAATTAGAAATATTATGGAGAAGGTTCAATAGATGAAAGAATTATATAGAGTAATTATATAGTGTTACTATATAGAGTAAACCACAAGAAAAAAGACAAACCCCAACACAATGGATGTCTATAAGATTATGAGCAGAAGGGAAAAGGAAATTCTGAAATCACTGTTAATTGAGTTAAAATAGAAATAAGATGGCTGTTTACCTAAGACAGCTAAAGAATTTCTGACACAAAATCTGTTTAAAGCTGTATTAATATTCTGATGAAATATTATGTTGTTTTTTCCAAGTTACTGTATTCTACCCTAGGCATCTGTGAATTAACCATTGCTGAAGATAGCTACTCACCTAGATGGATTTTTAATCTAAACTGGTTTTACTTGTATTTACATCTTGATATGCTTCCTCATCTTAAATTATATCTGAAGTTGAAATTTTTGAATTTATACCTCATAGGTTCATTCTTTAAAGGGGGATGATGGAGATTACGAGGGAGGCAGAAGAGGACTCTGTTTCCTTTCCTTTTTTTCCTTTTTTCCCTTTTTGTAATCACATGGTGAGGATAATCAAGGACCACTTTCTATGAATATAAGGTAAAAATAATTTTGCAGAATTCTTCTTTTTGCCTTTGAAATACCTAGGTTGAATTTAAGCTCAGGTCTAAGAGCTTGTGGTCTTGATTTTGAAAAAGTACATAGAACCCAAAACTGATACAAAAGTCAATCACTGCTGTTGGAACTAACCACATAGGTCATTGGATATTATTGATTTAACAGGAAGAGACTAGCTTAAATTACAAGTTCTATTAATTTTCTCCAAAGTTAATCTTCACTCCATTTGTTTTCAGCACATTTCAACACTTTCTTGCAAAACATATACTAAATGTTTGATTTTGCTCAGCAATTATTTGGCATTTTGTTTAATCAAATAATTCTAGACTCCAGATAAATTGTTCAAATAATTGTCAAAATGCACAAAGAATTTTCCTTATTCCTTTCATCAATACCTGTTGATACCAACTGTAGTTCAGGAAAAAAAAGCAGAATAAAATAAACTCTGCCCTTTATAATACTGCTACAAGCCTGCAGTTTTTCTCCTGATCTCAACTTGGATATAAAGCAGACCAGGAGTTTGGCCAATTAATATAATGATAATATTATAGCAATGAATTCAGGAAAGCTTCACATTTCAACACAGCTCAGTGTAAATGGATGGATAAGGTTTATGTTGATTATCAAAAAAATCTATTTAAGAACTTTGCCTCAGACCATGTTTCTGAGTACACAGGAATTCCCCCTCCACAAATCACTTGCATATTTCTGTGTTTCAGCTTCTTTTTCATAGAAAAATGATTTAAATATTCTTGTGTTTAACAATATATAGCATCCATACAACAAATGTATATAATCATAATCACTTATCAAACAATGTTTTTCTGAGGTTTTGAAGCTATGCCAAATGAAATGATCTATTTCCAATTTTACTTTATGCTGTGCCCCAGAATAGGTGCTGAGTTTTCATAAAAATAAACAAAAAAATCAAACAAAAAACTTTGTCCAAAGTCATTGAACTTAAATTTGCTTTAAACTATGATAAAAATTTCAGATCAATCAGCACTTGCAATTCTATTGAATTAAACAATTTCTTTTGTATTCTGACACATAGTTGTAATTGCAGCCTTATGAGAAAATGAGAAAAAAAGAAATAGGTCTCTTTATGCATTTTGAGCATCATGGGAATGATCCTATGGTCCTCAGGAAAGAAAATGTTCTAACCTGCCATATGCTCTGCTACTCCCACAGAGATTTATAACCTGGGACACTAAGAAGGGTTATATTTATACTGTTTCAAATTGTAATTACTATCAGATTCTCTAGAACTGTGATAAAAAATGTCATTATGCAGGAACAGTAACTAAGTTTAATTTCCTTGTCCAAGAAAATTCAGAGAATATGTAGCCGGTTTTATACTCATTTATTCAGTCAGCATCTAGAAGATGTACTTTCCTATGAGATGTTGCTATCCTGAGGAGTATACTCTGCAAAGTCATGGAATGATAGGATTGTTAAGGTTGGAAGGGACCTTAAAAGTCATCGAGTTCCAGACCCCCTGCTATGGGGGAGCTTGGTGCCATGGGGGTCCACTATACTTACCTTGGATTTCTAAGACACGTGGTATTTCTGAGTAGTGAATCTACTTCTGAGTTGATTTGGAGCCAGCTGAGATCATTGCCATCTTTAAGCCTGATCCACAAATGAGTTATGACTCAAAACCTGCCTCTCAGATGAGTTTCCTGCATTGTCCTGGGGAAGGAAGCAGAACACAGGTTGTGGTTCCAATCAGAGGGCTTGTCCAAAAAAGATCCCATGGATTTTATATCACACAGGAAGAATTCATTGTGCATCCAAATCAGTTCTAAGCGGAAAATCTCCAGAGAACAAAGAACCTTAAAAAGGTTTTAACATGCAGATATATTCCCTGAAGTGTCTTTGGATACTGAGATAACAAAAATCCACCTACTTTACTTAGGAAGGATATTCTAGGAAAACCTGCATGCAAAACTTTTGTGTTGAGATATTATTAAAAAGTAGAAGGAAGCGATATGACATGATACAAGAAGCTTTAAGTGACGCAAATTTTTATGCTTAAAAATTAAATACACCTGCCAGATCATTGCAATCATTACCCAGAATTCCTTAGGGGAAATCATTTGCCAGTAGAAGATTTTATTCCATTAAAATATAATTGTGAACCCAAACTGAAAAAATTAATAAAGCAACACCTAAATTTTGACAATGTATATGAACTGAAAGAGGCTTTGGTTTTAGGATCTCTTTGAACTGAATATGCAGCTATTTCTTTTATGTCAAAATTTCACTCCTATGAGTATAGGAGTGAAAATTTGGAAACAATTCAGTTTGTATGCTTTGGAATTATGGCAACAATTTTAACCCCTCTCATATACTTGATCCATGCTGAGAAGCTTTGAGATAACTGCCTTAGGTTCCCAACAGGATCAGTGGAAACAGTTGCTCCTTTCCCCATGAATGATTAAGATTCTATTTTATGACTTCACTAGGTGCTCATTTTAGTCAGAATTCAATCGGGCTGTGGCATCCTAAATATATAGAAATATTTAATTTGCATGTAGGAGACAAGAATTATTTCACAAACTCCCCTTTCTCATAAACCAAGTCAGGAAGCCCATTGTAATAATTTTGACCTGTCTCCAGTGGTTGGAATCCTCAGCTAGTATAGAGTTGAAGTATCCCACATATTTAAAAGGACCTTTATTTTATTGAAAAGTCTCTTGCTGTATCCTTGATTTTATGCATTCAAGAAAATAGAATTGGATTTTTGAAAGGGCTTAATGTCTTTGTTCATCTCAATATCTAACATGCAAAAACCACAATAATGAAAGAATTTCTATTTTCTGCAATCCTTCAAGTTCAAGTGACTACCCTTTCCTTTACTTGATTTTCCAAGTACAGTGCAAAGTCATCTTGAAGAGAGTGGTTATGAACAAAGCTGAGAATGTAGATGATGAAGGACAGAAAAGTAATTTTTCACAGGTAGGCAGCTGCCTACATGTCTGCTGACATCAGACAACTCTGCTGAAGTTTGGAATTGTTGAAGTATGCCCAAATACATGAAAATTGGGAAGAGTATCTACTCAATTACTTACATATCTATTTAGTTCTATAAATATCTATTTAGTTATTTTGAATAGTAAATAAATTTAATAGAATCAATGCAAGTACTAATACTCTGTACTGGAGAAATGCCATAAATATAATTTTCAGGTTTGGTTGTCGTTGGGTTTTTCTTTTTTTTTGTGGGTTTTTGTTTTTGTTTTTTTTTTTTTTAATAGTGGGAATTGGACCAAAAAAAAAGTTATGCAAGCATTTTTATTTCTCCTGAAGGAATCTTTGCACTGGAATGAATGCCATGGATTCATTAGGATTATTCATGCAAAACCCAACATTTTCTAAGATTGGGACTTGGTAATGTTCTCAACTTTCTTTTACCTTCATGGATTTAGTAAGTGATTTACAAAAATCCCTCCCTACTGCCAGCCAGTGTCCTTTGTAATGAACACTGAGGCTTTGTTTTAAGATGAAATAAGGGAGAATGATGTTAATAAATAAGATAGGTTAAACTTTTCTGAAAGTCATTGTGCAATACACAAAAAGCACTTCCATCTGTGGAAAAGATATTTTCAGTTGATTGCAAAGAGATTAACTTGAACTTGATGTTAAGGTTAAATCAAAATGCTAATTAACTTCAATATAGCAGCATTTTAGTTCTGTCTATGTGTTTTCTTTTGGAAACTGGAAAACTATGTACTTGGATTTATGTAATTTTATTCAACCCTTATAATCAGAAGTTTGCAGGCGTTTCATGAATTCCTCTGCCTCTCATGCTCATTATAAATAATCTAAAATATTTAGTATGTGACGTCAGTCTTTTCCCATCAGTTCTGCTGCATCCTTGCTCTCCTCTGGTAGATTTTATTCCTTTCCTATTGTGTAAAATATTCTTACATTACTCTCTAATTTTCTTACTTTAGTGACCTACTTTTTTTAATTTCTTTTTTCCTATTTATGCATATTTGTCTTTTTATAATTATTCACTATTTCCTTCTTGTTTACTGGATGCCTGAAGTTTCATGTCAATTTTACCTGAAATACTCAAGTCTTTTTCCTTTCTCTTCAGATTCCATCTCAGCTTCTTCCACATCTGCATTTTCTGTGTCCTTCAACAACGTCTGTTTCTTCTGTTCATCCACTCCATGCATTCTTCTCTTCTTCCATCCTTTCATGAAAGGTATAGATGAATCTCCATGTGTTCAGATAACGCATTATGGTAGACAGCTGAAGAATCAGTAGAAAGTCGGATGACTTTGTAAAGTATTTTCTTGCTCCAAGGCCACTGTATAGTTCAGTACGCTGTTTGCTTTCATGATTCATTGAGTTTTTGTGGAATGGTCCTATAACATAACACCTGCATAAGTGTGACTTCACAGGTTATGTGACCACAAGAAAACAAAAGAAAGAACACCAAAAGATTGTATCTTGTTGCATATTTTCTATGTTCCTTCTGTCTAAGAGCCATCCTTTTTGTCACATACAAAGTCTTCATATTTTTTTCCTTTCTTATCACATCACCTTAGTTAGTTGTGAGAAGGCCTGAGGAGGGAGACAAGGAGGATGAGGTAAGGAGATGGGACTGGGTGTCACTAATAAGAGTGATATCATGGAGCTCATAAGCCTAAAAAGGAAAGGTGGAAGAAGCTAACAGATTAGCAGTCTTGTAACTTGGTTGTCAACCATATATAAAAGCACTGCAGTGTGTTTCTCCCCTGCTCTCCCTTATGGCTATGGGCATTCCCTGGAAATATGTAGAAGGTGTCTGCACTGCTGTCCTTAACTTTTTTCTTTAAAAATACAAAAAATTCTTAAATAATATTAGATTCCCAGTAGGCTTCCAGACTTGCTAATGGGTTTTGTCTCAGTTTTTTTGTACTTCCTTGTTTTTCCGCTCACATCTGTCCTCTCTTACTTTATGTTTCATCTGTAAGATCTTGACTTTGGATTTTCAGAAGGCTAAAGCATTGGGATCCTCAATGAATCAATGCCTAAAATCGCATAGCTTACTATTTCTGTGCCAACAGTGTTTAGAAATGGTTAAAAAAATAGCAGAACTATGTAAAATATTAAGCAGATGATAAATCTAAAAAAACTTCAGTGGCTGAAAATAACAGTATCATGTAAAAACAATACATAAAGTAGAACACAATAGTGGCCTTTATGTAAATACAATTTTGCTCATAGGAATAATACAGTTATGCCACTGTTCAGATAAAACCAGCTGGAGCTTCCTGAATAGCAGTTCAGCACATTTCTAGGCATAATGTTGTTTCAGAAAGCTCTTAGTATTCCTCAGAACGTGTCAGTAGCTCCATAAACACAATAAAATGGAATACACTCAGGTAATACACACAGTGCAAAATTACATTCAAGTAGATCTGTATATACATAAAGTGACTTACAAATGAAACATTGGTTCGGCTTTATAAGGGTACATAAAAAAAAAAATAATAATTGTTACTTAAAAGGCAAAATGGTCCAGAAAGCTTTACTGCCAGCATAATTTATTATAGAATTAATCTATTATGTGTTTGCACCAGGTCAGGCCACTAAAGGAAACCTGTGTCTTATCGAAATCAGATTGAGAAGTACAAATCGAGAATCCCTAATGGAGTACTAAGCGCACTTCAAACAGTCAGCCATATGGACTGTGTTACAGCCTGGGGATGGTTTCTCTTGAGCTATAAACTTAGGCAACAGAGTGTGGAAGACTCTTTATTTGATATAGTATTTAATATTGTATTTGATGTGTTTGAAAAAATAAATTAATGCTTAGCTCTGAAGCCAGGGATTCAGACCTCCTCCTGAAGACGCCTACTTTCTATTTCCTTCCTAAAACCTACTCTTTTAAATTGGGTCTATTTTAATATAGGTTTTTCAGATAATGCACTAAGCTCCTGAAGTCAAAGTGTTTAAAAAGGAAAGCCTGTCTAATCATAGCATGTGAGACCAGAGATATCATATTATAATCAATAGCCACAAGAAATTCATACAGGGCCTGCTTTATGCACAAGTAGCACTATTTAAGTCTGATTCTATGACTCATAGGCTTATGGACAGTTCTCACTTTTATTCATCTAACAAAACTTACCCATCATTGTAAACCAGAGCATTCACAGCAAAAGAATCTCTTTTCTCCAAACGCGTGAATATAGTATGTACTCGTGTTAGTAGGCACTAATGTGGCATTCTGATAGCAGAAACGAAGTCCCTACCACTGTCCTAGGTTTCTGCAGGAAGTTAAACAACTTTCATTTATAGGTATACTGTGTCACTGAAAGATTCATATGGGATCAGGTGGGATTTTTCAACCTACCTACACAAATGCAGTTCCCTACCAATTTCCTGTGTTCTGCATATTTTTTTTTGAAGTCTTGCACTTAATTTAAATTTTGTCTTGTGCTATATCTAGAAATTGAAAACAATATTTTCTTTCTTTACACTGTTACCTGAGGGTAAAGGTAACTATTTACTTTATACGTTTTTCAATATAGCAAGTTTTCAGAGTAGATTAGAATAAAGAAGAGGAAAAAGAGAAACCTCCAATAAAATTGTCACGTGGTAGACAAAATCAAATAATATCTCTTGTTGCTTTCTAGTCTTGAATTATATTTACACATTGATTACTTATGAAGAGGAAAGCAAAATAAAGAGCAAGTAAAAAGAGTCTATTTTTTGTACAGTCTGTCTACTGTTTGAGAACAAACTTCAAACACAAATGCAATTCTACTAATTTTTAAAAACATCATTCTAGAAGATTATCTCTTATGCTTATATTGTTTACTCTAATATATATGTATCTACATGTATGTATATGTTGTGGTAAAAGTAATCTATATAAAAATACAAGGCCAGGATATTTTACTGAAGAAGGAACACAATTTTATATAATTTCTATATTGAGACAAAGTACATGCCAAACAGTGGAAAAAAGATTTATGCTGAAATAAACACTACACTAATATGAACCTGTTGTGTCATTTTATTAGTTCCTTAACATCTGACCTTCATCAAAGAAGCTATCATCACAGGCTCAGTGGACCATATTCAATGGTTGTGTAAGGAGTCAAAAGTTATGCTGACACTACAGATGAACGTCCGCAGTTCAAAGTTTTAAAAGAAGCAAGTTGCCCATTTTCATGAGGTGCCAAACACAAATTCCTACTATTGATTGCAGATAGCAATCTATCTAATTTGACTACAGAATCTTAGCTTAGATCATCTACAAACAGAAGAGATAGGCTAGGTTTCACTGAAAGCCCATCTCTGAATATGGTCCAGCTACAAAATTATCTCACTCTGTGCTTTTAAGTTTTTGGTGATTTTGGCTTGGTTTTAAAACTTATGTCTCACTTCTGTTACTGTAACAGAAAGAAATTACTGATAAATTTCTTCAATGTGATTAGTTTGAGCTCAAATATAACCCATTGCAAAGTTAAAATTTCATTCTAGTCTAATGAGATGGCAAGAAGTGGCATATCTATAGCATCAGAATGCATTTAAACTCAATGCAGTATTAATAAATTGGTGCATATTGAGATCACAGAACTGTTAACTCAGTGTTTATGAATTTTGATTCTGTCCTTTAAATTGTGGCTGTAATGATGCTGAAGGTTTTGGAATATGCCAAATCATAACAGAGTTTGCAGATTTGTCCTTTCCAAGGCACATGTTTTGAGAAGCTATTTCATCAGGTTATCTACAGTAGTCATTACTATGCCAATGATATAGGGTAATGTTAACAGAAATACAGCTAGGCTAACAGTGTTAAAATATTGAAAATGTCCAGAGTACAGCAGGTTTTTTCTTCTTGAAAGCTTTACTCTCCCAGGATAAGCACCCTTCCTCCTTGCCATGAAAATGCTTATTGTCCTTTGTTCTACTTTGCACCCTACAGATTAAAGGGTGTGTATTCTCTGTATTTTATCCATCTTGTTGAACACTTTTAGTAAACCTAGTTATTAAAATACATATGCATATATGTATTGTTGATTTATGTATGTTTAAAAGTCTTACTAACTCCATAAACTCATATCCTTACAGAATAGGTCTTCTTAGAGAAAACTGTCCTTTTATGCAAGAACTTTAAACTTTGCTTTTGGATGCCAAAGATCTAAGTGGGATGATGAGTTTACTTTCCTCCCTCCCTTTCTCTAGTCAGCCAGGCAATGTATTTTCCAAAGACACCTGTGTTTCAGGAATGTTATGTTATTTCATTTCAGTGGGAATCAGGGGTTCCTACCTTTATTTATGGTTGTCATTTTTATGCTTTAAACCTCACAAGCATTCTCTGACTATGGACCCATTCATATATCCTGAAAGAAGTTCAGATAATTTACTGTTGCTGAACAGAGTTTTCCTCACAATGGCGTGAAGAATTACATGCTCTTTTCTTCTTTATTGCTGTGGGCCAAATCCTGCCCTCATTTACACCACTTCAATAATAAATACCCTCCTTTGAGAGCATTAACGCATGTTTTTTTTTGAGATAGAGGAGAAAGAAGTCACTCAACAGCAATCTAAAAATTCTTCAAAGGTGAAGTAACCTGTGAGGGCAGAATGTCCAGTGGTTGCAACAAAAAGAATAAATAGCATCCATTGAGTGTGTACTAAGATAAATAATGGTTCGCATTCAATTAAGTATTTCTTATATGTTGCCTGACTTTAAAATTTGGAGGAAATCAAGCAAAAAAAGGTATAATTGCAGAATACAAATTTGCACAGGTTAGCAGAACCAGCAGCTTCCACTGTCTCCGAGATTTTGATAATGAAAGCCATTAATGTATATCATCACTCTTCCCATCTGCAAATAATGACAACATCAAAACATCGTCCCTCCAAGAGACAGGCCAGAGCTATGGGTTGAAAGGCAGGTGTTCTCTTCTCTTAACCTGTGGGGTGGGAATGGACTGCAGCCGTCCCTCTGCCTCCATCATCCCAGCTGCATCCAGGCTGATGGACCTCCTAGCAGCAGCTCCCACCTATCTTTGCAGGGGAGCAAGTAGAGGACACAGGGATGGACATGGATAGCTTGATGTCTTGGACTTGAGGAGTTCCAAAGTACTCCCAGAGCCCCTCTTGCAGATGGAAATTAAAGTCATGTCCCTGTGAGAGTGTGAGAAGGCATTCTTGACATTAAAGAATAGGGGAAATGGATGAAAATGGCAAGGAAAGAAAGTACCCTTGAAAACAGAAGGGATTTGAGAGTGGCAGATAGTTCAAAATGGAAAGGGAGTTGAGGGGAAATGATACAAGGAATCTCTGATTTATGCTCTGAACTGAAGCTACAGTTCCAGAATAGATGACACGTTAATAGAAAAATTGGTTTGTGGACCATAATGCTGCGTTCCCTCCCAGTCATAGCTGCATGAATTAATTCCCTGTCCCATTCATCACCCTGTAGTACTGCAGTGGCAATGACAGAGGTAGTTCATGCTGAAAAATAGTATTACAGGAGTTTCTACTTCATTTTTACATAAAATGTGATTAAAGAGTTAGGAAGAGTAAGAAAATTACTGATCTCTATGAAATCTTCATTGTAAAACATAACTTTGATGGCCAAATTCCCAACCAAGTAAAAATCAGTTTCACAGCAAGTTACTTAAACACTCTGGCTCAGATGGAATAAGCAGTTATAAGCTTTATTGACAGGTGGGGATCTTTATCCTCTGGGTCACAGATGTGATTAATCCTTAAGCAAAGTTCTTTTGCATAGTTCTTTTAACTTTAAAGCATTAAGCATGCAGCAAGTAGTAGAATTTCCTCCTGCCTTATTTGAGTGTATAGAAAAGATCTCTAAATACAACTAGCAACTAGAAGTTATTAATACACAAATATTTCTTATCAGATATGAGGACAAGTGGGACAGAGCTTGAAGACAAATCACTTCATGGTCTAAGAAGTAAGTGTAACTGTGGGAGATGAACAACTATGGTAAAAAAGCTGCCAAGCTAAGCGTTTTGATGACATTCTGTTGATTCATACTTGGGAAATGTGATGCGATGCATAAATACTTTATAAAAGCACAAGTTGAAATAAACTTTCTAAATTAGTTGACTTTCACAAATACTTCCACTAATCAGGAACGTATATAAGTTTCCAGTTAAATTTGTGACCACCTATAGTTAAAAAAATAAAAAAGAGAAGAACATTTACAGATCTATTTGGATACTCCTTCAAATCTGATGCACTGAAACAGAGCCTGCATGCAATGTGAATGAGAATTAAAGCATCTGGGTAACATTCCTTCATAGCGCTAGCCTTTACTCAAACTTAATCCTTTAAAAACCTTAGCTCACTGTCTTGGGGTTTAAAAGTATTCGCTACACTGTTACTCATGGCTACTCTAGAAGCTTAAAACAAATAAAGAAGGGGTTTTAAAAAAAAATTAATAGCGTGAAAGAAATCCTTTTTCCTTCCTCTCCTGCCCCCGCC
>VXBJ01001285.1:8558-32495 GCA_013400055.1 Nycticryphes semicollaris | reverse complement strand
AAAAAAGAAAAAAAAAGAAAAAAAGATTATATAAGCTATTATTTACTTATTTACATATTTTTATTACTGTAAATGGATTAATACATTTAATCTGTAATTTAAATCAGCTTGCATAAAAATCAAGACATTTTATTCTTAAAAAAGCCTACTATTTTGATTCAACGAGGAAGACACTGTATGGGACAGGTTGCTTAGAAGATCCATGGAATCTCCATCTTTGAAGACACTCAAAACTCAGCTGGGTGAGGTCCAAAGTGACCTGATTAATTGACATGTTAGCCCTGCTTTGAGTAGGGGCTTGGACTAGGGGATCTTCGACCTAAGTTGGTGTAGTGCTGTATAACAATCCATTCTGCTACAAGAAGAAGGAACGGAATTTCATAAGGAAAAAAACTCTTTTTTTTTTTTTTCTATCTCAAGAAAAGAGCACCTGCAGCCTGAATTTACAAACAACAATGTGACATAGAGGCATATACCCTTTACTTTATAAATTTGGAATGTGAATGAGATATATATGCCTCCAGTCTTTATGATGTACGTTGCAATAACACTAGATACAAAACCAGGCTCTGAGATAATCTCATCATGCAGAAAGGAACATGAGTTTAGGAGCCATTTCAGAGTGTAGTATGAACTCATCCAGGACATGAGGGGGTTTTCATTTCAGCAACCTCCCTGCTTTCCCTCTCCTGCCTGCATATATGCACTTTTCACCCCAGTGGGTAAAATTAATTTATTGAACTTGCCTCCAATAAGATAAATATATTAACACAATTTATATAAACAAAATAATATACTCAGTTCCTAAGATTCTTCAGGAAATGTCTGAAAATGTGTCTCGTCACATAGATAACTTTTAATTCATGAACTCTTACAGGGAGTTTGGTTAACTATGGTGAATTATGAATGCACTCACATTTATAAAGAGAGGAGCAGCCAGCAAGGTAAAAGAACTGGATGTCACCATCTATATTTGTGGCTTTTCTTCTGATGAAGACTCACAAGTAAGTAAACGCTTCACCTCAGACTTATAGCTTGTGCTTACTAGCACAAATTCTCCATTTGCTGAAAGAGTCTTTAAAGACCAGAGAGTAGGATTTAGAGAAGTACTAAGCTTCAAAATTGCAATGTAAATTGAGGAGATTTAATTTTTTTAATTCCTTACTGTCATATATTTGGAAAAATTAGGTCATGTGTGTCTCAAATTGTTCATTTTATGTTAGCAAATTTGTTTGACCTTTAATATCTCCATCCTTGCCCTTCTGATCTAAAACATATGGAAAATACAACTCTTTTAGCTCAAAGATTCTCAAATAAAATTAATATTTAGGGAACATTCAAAAATAAGAGAAATCAGTATCATATATAAATCCCTGTAGAAAGCTGAGTGCTTTTTGTAGTGAGAAGTGAAGAAGTTAGCTATACTATAGCTTTTAATTAAAGAGCACTGCTTAGAGCTATATGGAAAAATAACATACATTCTTGCAATTAGAGACTGTAACAATGTATATGCACAAAGTGGACCATATAAAACTTGTACAGACAGCCTATTACATTTTCCAACTGCTTGACTTTCACAATATACTTTTAATAAACTTTCTGTGTATACAATCAGAAGAGAAAGTACCATCCAGAGATTCAAAAATAGTATAGCACACTAGGAGTAGAGTCCATCTATAGATTATGTCCCTAGATCTGTGGAAGACCCTAAATATCCCTTCTTTAAAAGATCTGAACAGCAAAACGAATTATTGTGGAATTTAAACTTTATAAAAAGAAAGGAAGCTGACTCAAAATATGATCTTATTAATGCTCTGTTTTGAAGAATAACTTAATTTTCTTTGAATATCAATGACAACTAAATATTCAAGCCATAGAGCAATGAGAGTCATAATTAAATATTTTAAAAGTAAACTGGAGTAACTAAAGAGCTGATAACCAATTCCTATTTCTAGGATTTCAGCAAGAAAAGAAAATTACATGGTTTTTTTCAAGGTTTATAATTTTCTTCTCCTCTAATACTAATTCAGGATGGTATAAATATATTTGATTGATGGCAATTGCAGAAATGTAGACTGCCATCACAAACCTGATCAAGGCTTTAACAGCTTGATATTTATATGACATATAATTGATGGAAATTACAGAAGGGCACACCAGAACACTGGGAGAAGCTAATTTTTTTCATGAATTTTTGCTTTATGTCTTTTATTTACTGGACTGAATCACTGAAAATTGCATCATTTTTTAACACTTCACAGTATTTTGTAAATGCAGATACTTTGACAGGATAGAGTCAATAAATTGATTCCTGTCCTACTGTGGCAGGACAAGGAACAAAAGTTTTAAACTGAAAGAAGACACATTTAGATAGGACATAGGGAATAAATTTTTTACAGTGAGTGTGGTGAAACACTGGCACAAGTTGCCCAGAGATGCCAGGGATGCCCCATTCCTGGAGGTGTTAAAGGCCAGGTTGGATGGGGCTTTGAACAGCCTGATCTCGTGAAAGATGTCCCTGCCCACAGCAGAAAAATTAGACTAGATGATCTTTAAAGGTCCCTCCCAATCCAAACCACCCTGTGATTGTATGATTCTGTGATTCTATAAGTCTCTGATTCTGTGATTCCATGAAGTTGGCATATTTAAAACAGATTATATAATGCAAAACAGTAACGTATACAACATAAAAATTAAGATAGACCACTCACTAGCAGTGACAGGGGAGATTCATTACATTAAATTTTTTTATCTTCTTTTGTTGATGTAGAAGTATCTGAGTGCAACCTTGAAATGTAAGGATTTTGAGGATTTATGAGAAAAAGAATCAATGGTTCTCTAGATGCCAAGGCTTGTGCTTAGAAGACTTTATTAGTTCCTGAAGAACCAGGCTTTCATTATAGCTACCTCTGTACCCCTACACATTCATCTAAGACAAGAGTAATGCAGGTTTCAGGAGTTCATTGATGTTGTTTTTCTGCTCAAGTAACATGCTCTTTGGCAAGATCAAGCTTACAAGACTGTACTGTGTTTTATGCGTAATCTCCAGTTTGTGTTCTCTCCCTTGTGTCTAATCCATGAGAACTGTGTGGCAATTTGGTTCTGAAGAGCACCAAAGTCCTAGTCCTTGTTCTATCCCTAAGCATTTTATACCTTTAGAATGTACAAGAGAGTTACTGATAGTTTCTTTCTTCAAGATGTAACAAGTTTCCAGGGATATATAACTTAGGTCTTTTAATTTTAAATATCAACAGCATTTAAAGAGAATTAATAAGTAAAATGGTGCTTTTAATCATATTAGCAGCAATAGCAAAGGCCTTTTATTTTGAAGGTAGTTCTGTAAAGACAGCTCAGTTGTTCAAGAATAATGTTTTAAATAGAAATAAAATAAGAACAGTAAAAGTATAAAAAGTGAAGTGAAAAGGCAAAGGTGTTGTTCCTATTCCATTTTTTGGATACTATGAAATATGATTTATGGCAGCCTACAATGTGTCTTGTCTCAGGGAAAAAAAAAAATTTCGTTTATTTTAATAGAAAAGGATTTATCCAGTCAAAAGTCTGCCTACACCAGCTCCCACAGAAACTTTTGATTACAGCGTACTGCTTTACCATTAATGCATACCATATAATACATTGAATGAAAATGCCAGATTTCATCCCCTGACTTTCATTTAAAAAACCACAAAAGTTGAGACTCAAAATGTGCATAATGATTTGAGGATTCAGTTCTGAGGGACAGATAAGTCAGGGGGAAGTCTGACTTACACTGGTCAATCTTTTAACAGAAACATATTTAAGCTGAAGGATATAACAAGCTGAGAAACATGAGTCTATCTGAACAACCCACCCATTCCACAGAACATACACCTACTCATCTTACTAATTTTCTGTTTCTTAACCATTCGGCTGTTGCCAACTGCTACTTGACAACTACCAATAAAGCATTAACTATAAGAGTGGAAGAGTAATTCTTTAAAATAAGTTAAATGTCTAGTCACATAATGTATGAATTGAGTATTTATTGACTTAAGAAGCCTCAGTTTTCTAAATATTCAAATTTCACAACTGCTTAGCTTCAATGTTGAGCATCACTGAACATTAGAAAGGATTTTGATTTAGATCTCAGTTTTGAAAATATTCTTCTAAAAGTGGAACAACTAGATTGCCACATACCTGAAAATAGGATTAGACTATCCCACACACATCTTGAACATATTTTTGTTTTATGAAAGAGGCAATTCATCACACTGCAGAACAATATATCCTATGTGATGAAAGTGCTATTGAAAATCTTTGAGGTAAGAAAGTAAATATTTTATAACAAAGGGTAACATTTAGAAAAGTGACTTCGAAGCTTGAATCAAGTAAATCACTTCAAGGAGTTTTAGGCATCTCAGTGTTTGGTAGCTTTTGAAATTGTATTTCAGGCTCCTGAGTCAGGAAATGCCAGATTTATAAAGACCAATAGAGGGACTGTTCATAGATGCTTAAACACTCACAATACAGATACCTAGGTTTGAGTAAGTCATCCCAGTATTGATATCAAAATAGGTAGGACAAATTCCACTTTCTGGGTACCTTTGGGTACCTCATTGACTTTATGAAGAAACCAACATATGCATCAAGCTAAATGTTCTTTTCTAGACTGCTAGAGATGAAAATAAGGTTCTTGGAGGCATTTACAAAAGAAGCTAAGTACATAATTCCCATTAACATCCCTTACACACAAAAAAACCCCAAACCAAAAACTAAGTAGTAGAAAAGGCTATTCAAGTCCAGGCCTGAAATCAATAGAATTTTAGTTACTCTAGCTTTCCAAAAGCTTACTGAACTTTCAAAGTCTGAAAATTTAACCTTACTCCTATGTGTATTCCCTTAGGTATATTTGAGAATATTATACTTTCATGTTTGGCTTTAAACTTTCTTAACACTTCTTAGTGCAATAAGTAATATTAATATATCTTCTTCAATACATTTTAGTCATCATGATAAGAGCCAATTTACTCAAATTTTGCATGTTTTAAGCACATAAATTTTAAGTGAGTTACTCACTGCAGTTCCTTTAGTCAAGGAAAGTGTTTTTGAAAGCCTTTAGCGCTACATCATGTTCACGTAATTTATTGACCTAAACTGAGACAGACAATTTTATGAAAACATTTAAATACTACTGCTTTCTAACATTTACTTTACAATGAATGGTAGTATGTACTTAAAAAAGAGCTGTTCATTAGGTACCTAATGTGCAAAAAATTTAGTCTCAGAGGGACTACATCGGGCATTTTGTTTTTCTTCTACTTAAATCTAATAAAAGCACAGATATATTAAAGACAATGCATTGAAACATGACAGGCTTTTAGGATAACAAAATGTGTCTAAGCAAATTGCATACTAACACAAAGGATATGGGAAAACAGTAACAATTAATTAAATGGAAAAGAAATTGGGCAAGACTAAGCATTTATGAAATTTCCATCTTGGAGTCTTGAAGTTTAAAGTGTTTGGTTTTCTGATTCAATTTGACTTCTATATTTGACCTGGACCTTTTGAAGGTAGAGTTTGAAAAAATATTTTGAAGTTCTCAGATTAAATGTGCTGCATGAATCAAGAGCATTGTTGTATCGCCCATGGTGTCTAGCAGCTATATCACAGCTAACTGTCATTGCCAGGCCATTTAGTATTTACTAAGGCAGCTGAATGTTCCTAGGATCTTTCAACTCCTCTGTCTCATTCAGTAAGAAAACCCTGTATGTCAAAGGAAAAACAAATAGCACTTTGACTTGAGGAAGCACGACTTTCACCATAGCATTAAATTCCAGCATATATTTAAAGGCAATAGAAAAAAAAATATATAAATTGATGGAACTTTCTTTAAAAATAATATTCCCAATAGAAATTTTGTAATAAATGCCTTCTGCTTCGGTATGAAAACAGACATATTCAAGTAATTGTTGGAACTAGTGCATCACAGCAGGAAGACTACATGGTCATGGAGCCGTAATGATAATCTTCTGCACATATGGAAACAGAAAATTAGGCCAACTTTTTTAATTGTAAAAAATGATTGAGTCCCTTCCATTTCAATCTAATAGTCATTTTCCCTAACAGCAAGCATTAATGACTTCCCTGACTAATGAAAATTAATTGCTAGCCCGCCTTGACAATTACATTGTGATCGATCAAGTTTAAAGGAGCTGCAAGGGTCATTTGCTGTAATTCTAATGCAATCCATTAAATCTGCAGCTGATGATAACCTTTAACTTAGTTGCATATTAGGGAATACTAATGGCAACTCTAGATGTCACTATTTATACAGAAGGAAATACATCATATTGTCTATTTCTCCTAATGCTCTTGAGGTGTTGCTGTTTCTCATCAATTCCTCTTGTCATCAGAGTGGAGCATCTCTATAACATTATCAAGGTGCTATAAAGGAGAGTTATACAAATCCAAAAAACAGTCTGAGAGTGCTCAGTCTGTTTCAGGGTAAGGCTCCTGGCTGTTACACAAAACTGAGTTGCGAAATGAGAAACAAGTCTTGATGGAATGCACTGTCAAAGAAATAGATCTAAGGCACGCATCATATTTTATTGGTCCTGCAGAAGCCATCAGCTGTGTTACACCCTTGAATGCGATATATTATCTCTTAGGCAAAGTGGAGTTGTAAAATAAGGTTCACATTTGTGAAATGTTATTGAAGGGGTGCATAGTGAACAGCAAATTTAATTAGTTCTAGAAAACCAGAACCACACTGTATATATTCCTGAGTTTCTTTCCAGACACATCATCCAAATGTTAACAGCATCAGCTTGCTGATATAGGGTTTTTCAACTAGAATTAAAGGCAAATCACATTGAATCTAAAATCAAAATGCATCAAACCAACTAAACAAACAAACAAACAAAAATATTTAATTTGAAATTCCATAGACTTCTCAGTTGATTTGAGCTCTCCTATACACTTAAAGACATTTTTGGGGAAAGTTTGGTGAGTTTTTCACAAAGTGAGAAAATGGTGCTTGAAGAAGTGAATGAAAGAATAACTTCTAATCTAATTCTAATCTGGTACTATTTAATCTGTTACCTATTTTTAATCATACTGGGACTGGTACTGAGTTTAAACTTTTATCTAGGACTGACTGTTTTATATATACACAGAGATGCGTACAGTCTCACCTCAACATCTCATTTCAGGCACTGTGGAATTGTGTCGTAACAAAAAAATTGTGCAGCTTGATCTAGTACATGTTTTTGTACAAGTGGAGATGCATATTTTATATGCCAGTATATGCATTTTTGATGAAGTTACTGAAAGAAATTATGACCTTATTCTTTAGTTCTTTAAACAAGATAGTCTGGGGCTATTTGAGCTCTTGCAGTTTATTCCACCATCTCCTAACTACTGTGCTAACTATCTGTAGAAAGGACGATGTCAGATACTTACACCTTGTCTGCAAGCAGAAAGTCCAAGAGTTTCTGCAATGATATCTGCTCTCAAAAGTGCAAGTCTGTAAACCCCAAGAAAATTTGGAAACAAGCATGTCCTGCTGCATCTCTCATTCACACCTAAGGCAATGACTCTACAGTGATCATAGCAGATACGCTAAAAAGAGGATTTTCTGTAGGACTACCAAAAATAAGCTCAGAAATATGATAAGGAATACAAAGATTCCATCTAAATGGAACCATATAGGACACCAAAATACACAAATATATGTAACCATATACAAAACCATATACAACACCACACTAGGTTGGAGTGTTCATCTGCTTGAGGGCAGGAGGACTCTACAGAGGGACCTGGACAGGAATCATGGAATCACAGAATCACAGAATTTTAGAGTTGGAAGAGAACTCTAGAGATCATCTAGTCCAACTCCCCTGCCAAAGCAGGATAGCTCAGAGCACATCACTCAGGACTGCATTGAGGCGGGGCTTGAAAACCTCCAGGTAAGAGGATTCCACAACCTCCACAGGCAGCCTGTTCCATTGCTCCATCACCAGAAAGAAGTATTCCTCATATTTGAGTGGAACCTCCTATGTTCCAACTTGTACCCACTGCCCCTCATTCTATTGTTGGAAACCTCTGAAGAGTCTGCCTCCATCTTCCTTCAACCCACCCTTTTAGGTACTTGTAAACATAGATAAGGTCTCCCCTCAGCCTTCTTTTCTCCAGGCTAAAAAGCCCCAGCTCTTTGAGCCTTTTCTTGTAAGGGAAGTGTTCTAATCCCTTAGTCATCTTTGTTGCCCAAGGACAGGTGGGATCTTTGCGCCTAGTCCAGTTGTATGAGGTTCAATAAGGATAAGTGCTGGGTCCTGCATTTTGGTCACAACAACCCCAAGCAATGCTACAAGCTTGGAAAGTGGTTGGAAAGCAGCCCAGCAGAAAAGGACCTGGGGGTGCTGGTGGACAGCCAGCTTAACATGAGCCAGTAATATGCCCAGGTGGCCAAGAAAACCAACAACATCGTGGCTTCTATCAGGAATAGTATGGCCAGAAGGAGTAGGGAAGAGATTGTGTCTGTGTTCAGCACTGGTAAGGCTGTACCTTGAGTACTGTGTTCAGTTCTGGGCCCCTTATTACAAGAAGGCCATTGAAGTGCTGGAGAGTGTCCAGAGGAGAGGTACCAAGCTTGTGAGGGGTCTACAGAACAAGTCATGTGAGGAGAGAATGAGGGAACTGGGCATATTTAGTTTGGAGGCTGAGGGGAGACCTCATTGCCCTCTACAACTGCCTGAAAGGAAATTGTAGAGAGGTGGGTTCTGACCTCTTCTCCCAAGTGAATGATGACAAGACCAGAAGAAATGATCTGAAGTTGCGGCAGGGGAGGTTTAGGTTAGGTATTAGGAAGAATTACTCTACTGAAAGAGTGACCAGGCACTGGAACAGCCTACCCAGGGAGGTGGTTAAGTCACCATCTCTAGAGTTATTTAAGAAACATGTATATGTGGCACTTCAAGACATGCTCTAGTGGACAAGATGTAGGGTTTTTTTATGTGTGTAGGATTGGACTGGATGATCTCAGAAGTCCTTTCCAACCATGAAGATTCTGTGATTCTGTAGACAGTACCATGAAAAAAGCTAAGTAACAAATCATTCATATTTGAAAGGTAAAACAAGTATTCTAATACACGCTCTATTCTGACGGTATCTCACAAGCAGACTTTGGTATTTTTCTAGTTTCTTCTAGAAAGTCTAAATTATAAAGCTACACAAAAAAACACACTTCAAGTAACAAAACTTACCTTCACAGAGAAATATTAACATTCTAGATCTCTCAAAGAAGTAAGACTTCTTTGTACAAGAAGGATACTCAGCAGAAGCCAGAAAAAAAATTATTACACTTTTTTATATTGATGGAAAAAAAGGCACAAGCAAGTACATTATCAACCAGCATAAATAATAATGCTATAGCTATGAATGAAAAAAGCATAGTTACAGAAGCTAAGAATATCATGGCAGAACTTTTGTGAAGCAATCAGCACCACACTAAGAACCAGTGGTCAGTAAGGAATAGAATTTTTGAAATGTATCTAACAAAACTGTATTTAAAGCTTTTCCCATACTACAAGGTAAGAAGAGTAACTTATTTTTAGATTTGCTTCTACTATGGCCAAAGCGTGCACTCAGACAAATATATAAACTGGCAAGAATTCCATGAAAACCAATTAAGTTATTGTAAATTTATATAGGTATAACCAAGATCAGATGTTAGTCTACAGAAATGCATTTGAAACAACACAGAGATATGAGTTCCTTCAGACTACACCAGTTTCAGCTTTTGTAAAATGAATTGTGAGCACACGATTAGGTTTGGGTGCAATAGGCTGTGGTGGATTACTAATGGTCTATAAAAGTTTCCCATAAGTATCATCAGGAAAAATGCACACTCAGCCAGGAGACAGGAGAAAACTACACAGTTGCCTGCTCCAGCATGACTATATTAAACACTGATAAAATATTGGAAACTTCTACAGATATTTATGCCCCATATTAACACTCTTGGAGTGCTAAATTTGTCTTCTTCTATCTTTTTGGCACATCCACCATTAGATATAGTTCTTTATCTTAGCCATGGTTTGCCTGAGATATTTCTCATCTTAGCTAAAAAGTACTGCTGCACACTGATTATGGAAACTGTTCTAAAACCCATGTTCATATAAAGTTTCCCTATTTCCATTCTTTCCAATGGAAGAGTCAAAGCTTGCTAAAATCAATGAAATGGTTTTATAGGCCTTACTGATTTTTACCAAGACTGCCATATGAATAGAAGCCACAGATTTACTCATGAAAGTATTTTATCATATGCCTAGTTTATGTGTGAAAGCATTTTGACTGATGTCAAAGGCTTTCATATTCTTCAGATAAAACGTGCTTATCTACAATACTGAATCAGGACTTTCATGTCTACACCTCAGACAAAACTTTTGCCTTTTAGTCAAATGTCAGCTCAAGCACACTTATGGATTCTGACATTTTCAACTAGCCAGCACTTAAAAATGAATCCTCTGACGAGTTATGGTTCTGAGGCACTTTAGAAACTATGGCATGTAAAGTAAATAGTCTCGTCTCATTCAGTAAAGGTAAAAATCACACCATTATCAAGTGTGACACTGCTGATGTGGAAAAAAATTAAGTATTGCAACAGGTTATTAAATTGTTAATGGCCACATTCTATTCTCAGGTTTGTGGTTTGATGCAGTCTGGGTAAAATGTCAAACTGTATCAACATTAACAGCTTCTGACAAGCTCAAGGGGAAAAAAAGAGTTGAATGAATAAGCTGCTCTGTAAATAAAGAGACATTGTAACATTTTAAAGTGAGACAGAATTTAATTACGAAAATTAACACAGACTTTTGAGAGACTGCAGTTTTCTGAATCTCATTCTTCTCTGTCAAAAGAAAGCTGTATTCCTTAATAATAAGAAACAGTAAGTGCCTACTTTCTGATCAAAAGTTAGTGATACCATATAGAAAAAAAGGGAGAAGAAGGAAGTTAATGAACTTGCCTTTTTCCATTTATGCTTTTTTGGTTTACATGATATCAATGCCAGAGTTGAGAAACAAAGAAAAAATTAAATGTTACATCATTTATTGAATTAATAAATATTAAAAACATATCTTAATATGAAACACATCAAATTATTTATCATTCTGATTTAAATTGGATTCCATAGGGAGAGAGGGTTTCACTACCTCTATTTCATAGGTGAGGAAAATGAAGCATAGTCAGCAGTGTGTCAATGGCCTGGGAGGGATGAAAACCAAAATTTTGTTTCCACATCTATTTCTAGTGCTGTATCTGAGGACCAGGCTAACTTCTACTTTTAGCAGCTAAAATTTATTAGATTCTTACTCTCCAGTTTGGAAAAAACAAACATGAATTTATGCAGTTTATAAAGTTTAGTTCTAAACTGTTCTGTTTCTCAGAACATCTTTATTCTTCAGTTGCTGCATTTTGCCCTATTTCCCATGCTATATCACCTGGACAAGGAAAAACGATCAACATCTCTTACCAGTTAGTGAGTGAATTACTTAATTGGACTATTTTAAAATTTTTGTATTGTGATGTTTTCATTAAATAAAGACATTTTTAATATGTATTCAGATTTAGAATTTTGCAGAAAGATTATCAGACTACTAAAAAATGAAGTCTGTATAAACGTTTTTATTTTTTGCAAAGGAAGAAATGAAAGGATTGAATTATGAGTGGAGAGAAGAAAGGAAGAAGGAAGGAAGGAAGGAATATGGAAGGGAAGGACAGAAAGCAAGGAAGATAAAGAAAAGGTGGATGTTTTTTTTTTTGTTTTTCCAGTCATAAATTGCATAATTGCATGGATTTTTCCGGATATTGTCGTGATTTTCTTGATTACAGCCAAAATTGAAAAAAAAAGTATACAGGAAAATAAATATTTCCTTTTTTAAATTTACATTTTTGTCATCATTCTGTTAAAAAAAAAAAAAAAAGATATATAGAGAGAATAAAATTATCAAGGTAGATTTATTTAAACCAGAATAATACCATTTAATGTTATAGTGACTTCTGGTTTTGTAAGGAAGAAGATAAATTTTGGGTGCTAAGTATGGGAGAAAAATCAAATGTAAGGGTAGACACTTTGGACTTGCAAAGCCTTATTGTTCTTTAGATTCTAAGTATACCAATGAGTCTGCACTGACTACAAAGGGAGCTTAGACATCTTGGCCATATATGGAGACATCCATGAGAAACATGAGACGTCTACAGTTGAGTGTCTAAATCCAGAACCAAATTCCACCCCAACTAATTACATGCACAGTTTATAGTTTTGTCTCTGTACCATATACAAAGTTAATCTTTTATGCGTTTCCACATAGAGCTTTAATTCCTATAGACAAGGAAATAATCTCATCTTGAGAGGAATAGCTCAGTTGTCTTTATCTCAGGAAGCTGACACTGTTCTCTGTTTCTAATTAATCTTATTCCATCAGCTCATTCTGACAGCTGGGAAGGGTTTTCCTTCTGAGGATTGAAGCAGTAATGCTTCACTAATCTGACAGTATCAGATCTTTGCAGCTGGTAGACAATGAGCACACGCGTCACCTACACTTCAGCTTTCCATTGAGCCATGCAGCTTTGCCATGGAAGTATCTCCCTCTTCCCGTAAAAGTGCTAAGTAGGAAGACTGCATTCCACACTTGGAAGACTGCTTCACACCATAAAGCAGAAAAGGCCAATCATCGGACCTATGTATATCTTTTATTCCTTCTAAGTTCATCTGCAATTAATTTCAGTTTCTGTTGAACATCTTCTCTTTATAGTGCAAAATAAACATTAAGGAACAATGGGAACTTTGGCTCTGCAACTGCATTTCTGCATACAGATGTTAAGGCTATTGTGTCTTGTTTTCATCTGTATAAAGCCAAGGCTGTTCAACACTGAATGCTTTGTTTGATACCATTTTAAAAATGTTATTGATCATGAAGCTTTAACGTAGAACATTTGTTAGCTTTATGCTCTGCCATTCACTCTGCAGTTTACAGAGATGTAACTGTTATGGACATTCTTATTATAGAAGGTTTATCACAGCAATTTATTTGGAGAGTGATGTTTCAAGAATGTGAGCAAGTCCTGTACAATACACTAACCATCCTTCATTTAGTTTGATTGTTGACTGCGTTTATCACATTGCTCGATCAGATCACAAATATGTAGCCATTTTTTGAACTTTTATATGTTTTGCACCGTCATAGTTATGGCAGCTGTAAAATGCTGTGAATCAGCTGAGGGTTGGGCCAGCATAGTCTTTAAAGAAACAGTTTTTTTTCAATAGTCTCAAAATGAATTTTGGTGAGGGCAGCAATGAATATCACTTTTCTTTCTTGGTGACTGCACTGAAAATGCAGAAATTATGTTTAACATTTAAAAAAAAAAAGTGTTGTTAGGATTTATGAGAATGTAAATATTAACCTCCATGCTAATTTCAGCTAAAATCTGAAAGAATCTCAACACTCTTTTTCAATTCCATTGAATTTTTAATACAAAGCCTCAGATTGAGTTGTGAGCAGTCGGAAACCCTGACATGCTTACCAACATTCTAATGAGAAAAAGAGGGAATATAATTTCACCTATAATCAGTTCCCTGATATGCCGCCTTCTTATCTCTTTCTATGACTCAACATTGCTTAATCAAGACAGAAAGTGTAGCGTGAAGCTTTTTCTTAACCTGATTACCAATAAATTGTTATCCTTGAGTCAATATATGAAATATGTTTCAATAAAATAATAAATTTTGAAATCTAATTTCTTTATGTACATCTTTGAACATCTTTAAACCTCTCTGAGCTGCAACTTAATGGCAAGTCTACCACATTTAGCCAGGCCAGTAGTACTGCTAATATCACCATTTATTATCTCGTTATGCAGACAGCTGATTTCAGTAATGGTGCAGCCTGAAAACAAAAATCCTGATCTACATGGGGATGAAAAGAAAAGCTTCAAAGCTGTTCTTTATTTACTTTTTTAAAAATGACAGTTTATTTCTCTACATTGCTCTTACTTGCACTTAAAGGGAAAATCATCGTGAGTTCCATAGTCTACAGTACATAGTAAGCATCTTTGACCTCTTGGTCAAAGCACTTAGTGGGGATATGAGGTGCTGAGACTGAATAATTTCCACTCTGAATTGGCAACAATGTGCATTTGCCATGTATATACATCATAATCTATGTTCTTTATGAACAATTTTTTTATGAGATAGTGTGACATACAAATTAATTTCATACAAATTAAATGAACTGTCTGGAATAACTTGGGAATATGTATTTTTATTAATCATTGCCCTCTAAATCCTTAAAGCTATTATCAATCCAAAAATATTTCTGTGAATGCTTTGTCTTAAAATTAGGTTTCAGTGCATCTTTTTTTTCTTTTTCTAAGTAGCTTTCTTCAATACTGACTGATAATTTGTCTACAAATTCATTATTTCCTTTGCTTTCATAAATTGCTATAAGTAAGTTAAATTATCTATAAATTCTCTAGATTAATGACAGCCAGATTCGGTGTCTTTATACTGTGTTGTGAATAAACAGAAGTTCAGACTAAATTGGGAAATATTTTCCAATGCACATGAATAGAATTAAACCACAAGGAATTTAAAATAACTTTGAATTTCCATACAACATTCTACTGCTATGTCCTTCTGTTTAGAATATTCTACACTGTATGGTCTAAACCAAGATGCTCACATCCGTGAAAGCAAAAGGGCTTGACAGGCATTGAGAGGTCAGCGATCTGCTGAGAAAAAAAAGCAGGAAGTCAACGTCTTCAATAATGATCTTGAAGTCCATAACATATATTAAATGTGCTTTGCCAAATAAAAGGATGGCTTTCTAAATCATGGCACCTAACAGAAGAGTTCAATGTCTAAGAAATCCACTGAAGCATGAGTTGTCATTGATGCATACTAGACATACACAGAAGGAAGAGTGGAATAACTGTCCCATTTTACAAATGTTTTCCAAGTGATTTATTTGTTTCAATTGCAACTACTGAAAAGCCATGATAAAAGGCACCCTTAAGAAAATTAATAGGCATGATTCTATAGTTATATACATCTTTCACCCCACTTTATATACAAATATGCTATTTTCCTATTTCTTGCATGTTGTACACAAAAATTCATTATGTCAATAAATATTTGCTCTAGCAAGAATATGGGGTTTTTTTGTTTTGTTTTGACTTGAAGAACTTAGAAACACATTTAATATAATTCACTAAGTTTCTGTTTGAGTCACTTTACAGACCAAATTCCTGTTCTTCAGACAGTATATATTGCACTTATTTTGATCCCTGTAAGGAGCTTCTAAGGAAACTCATTCAGTTAGGCTAATTGAGAGTCAGAGTATTCAAAAAAAAAAAAAAAAAGTATTTCAACTTTCTCAATTGTTTAGAAGACCACCCCACCCCAAGAATTTAATCTTTTCAGAGGTACCCTAAAAGGGTACAAGTCAGATTTGTTTTCTGACACACCTACCTCAAGCAGCTAAATTTCATCCCAAGAATCTTCATAACTCCAGATGATGTAAGAACCAGAGAGACCACAAGTTGACTTTTACATCCCATCCCACGCTGGTAGAGCTGACAGTTTAAAGTAAAACCATCAAAACCACTCAGCCTATCCTTTAATTCGTAATGTGAGCAAGATTGACCAGGAGCCATCAAGAAGCAGTGAACATGGAACCTCATTTTATTTATGGACTGAGAAGTCCATTTTCTGGCCTTGTATATTCCCTTCGCACTTCCTGAACTGTGTCAAGGCAGCAGATATTAACTATAAACCTCCATTTAGATTGCTACCAGTTCAGATTCTCCAGTAGGCATAGCCAGCCTCTAAGCAGGCTTTACTTCTTAATGGCTGTAGCCGCAGTATAGACCAGCTGCTCAGCTGGCATCCTATATGCGAGGGTTCTTCCAAATGATACAAAACTTTAATGTTTCCTGGTATTGGTTCTGGGACAGAGAAATTGAGATCTGACAGCTCTACTGAACAGAGGAGAAAAGACAAGCTGAAATATCTTTAATAAGGCTTAACAATAAAATAGATGTAAGTCCAAATGGATAAGTAAGTCCAAATGGACTTTACAGCACTCTGGCAGGTGCCTAAATGTTGATTTACAGATGGTGAGTGGATATTGTATTATCATATCTGTGCTTAGAAACAGCTTGAAATTAGCCAACACAAGGAAAAAAAAAAAGTCTATCTGAGTATGTGCTGCCTGTGAAGAAGAGATAAATTTCAAAATGTAAGCTCCAGGCATTTACAATTAACCATTGCAACTCTACCAGTCCAAATGTTAAATACGATTAATTCAAATCCTTTGATATGGATATTACCTTAATTGGAAAATAAAGTCTATATTGCTGAAGAATGAGTACAATAACAGAAAATTAAACTAATGTTCCCATTGGGGCAATTTTTGTTGACTACTAATTTCGACCCATTTTGGCTCCAGGCATTAGTGTTTGGACAACACTCTCTGTAAAGTGTCAGCCACACATTTGAAATAGCAAAGGAAGAAGAAAATTGGGTATGAAAATTGGCATGTTTAAGCCACAACCCTGAGAACATTTGGGTTTTGGTTGAAGCAACACCAAGATGAATATTTTTTAAGCACAGAGCACACCTAACCCACAGACAGCTGTGAATGATTTGTTCTACCCTTAACCATAAAATTCAACATGGTGTGCCAAGAATCTGAATTATGAGGCAAAGGAAAAAACAAGGGAACAGGCTTCCAGTAATGAAGTGTCATCCACAAAAGAGAAGAAAAATAATGGAAAAGCTATGGCTATCTCTAGTCAAGGATTTTTCAGTAACATAGAATGACGATTATCGGTGCACTAATTCAATCCAAAATCATGTGTTTGGTCTTGCATCAGCCTTGCAAACCATAACCTATTTGATTGTGGAAGGTATCCTGCTGAAACAGAAAAAGTCACCTTATTTCTCAACTTCTATTTCCCGTAAATCATCTTTTCCAATTGATGTAATAATGAGTTTCACTTGCTTGCATGGCTGGCCTAGTTACAAATATGTTATTTACGCTTGCAAAAATATAAGAAAAATCATGAATGAAACAGTTTGCAGTATTTTGGATGAAGAAGAATGAGGAGCTGATGGAAGTAAAACAGGTAATATTTCAATTTAGATTTTTACAACATATTTTGCCTTTGTGTACTCTCCTAACCATCTGATATGGCAGATTGACAATTCTGTGATAAAACGACCTGGTCTTACCTGCAGCATTAAGCAAACCAAGAGTAATTTTCAAACCAATTGAATTTATTGTCTCTTCACAGATTTCATATTATTGCTTGGCTAACTAAGCAGAAGAGAACTGGTGGGGAAGGAATTTAGATGAAAAGAAATAAAAGTGAACCGAATTATGTCTCTGTGGGGCATGGGAGATCAGTAGATACCAACTTACAGAACTGTACAAATCGTAACATGCCAGGAAGGAGTGAATAATTTAACTGGGAAACAACTAAATTTATTTCTATGTTGCTCTAATGTAAAATCTTGAGGTTTTAAAGAACTCATATGCTAAGAAAGCTAATTAGATAGAGGATGAAAGACTGCCTATATAGGTCTGGTATTAACTGATTAAAAAAAAATTAAATCGGATTTTCAATAAGAAACTGAAAAAAAATAAAATAGAATATTTTCTATTTTGGAAGAAAAAAGTAACATTAATTTCTGAGTACTCCAGAGGTACTATCTCCATTGCACAAACTGTGAGCTCCTATGAACTACAATGAAGTGACATTAGGAGGTTACAAAAGAAATTTCTAGAAGCAATATGAACTAAAGTCACATTTTTTCACCCTTATCCTATTCCTTGATCTACAAAAATACCATCCTCAAACATTACTACAGACTTGGATTTTAACTTTATTTATAAAATACGTTTATTTGCATAAATATGTATTACTGCTTGCCCTAATGAGAGATATCACTGCCGATTATACACTTGCAACAAGCTTAACTGTCACTTTCTGTTTAATTTTATGAACTGAACTATTTTCAAGATGCCTCATTGGTTGTGAAATAAAAAACTGAGTACAGAACCATCTAATACAATCTTTAAAAATCTGTGGGTTTTTTCTCCTTCCTTTTTAAAATAAAATTTCATCAGAATTGACTCATTTCTGAAGAATGTTTTCTTTAATAAGACTATTTTCAATGATCTCCATCAAAGATAAATAAGCAAGTTAATTGACAATAATGTGTCTTTAGTAGACAATCTATAAAAATAAAGACAGATTAAACTTCATAGATGAAAACTTATGTCACTGCAACTTTGCAAAAACTCAGTTCAGGACTAGAATTAGAACTATTTCTTTTCTTTTTTTTTTTTTTTTCTATATGAAATTTTCAACAAAACATGTATTCCATTTTTACTGATTCACCTTTTTCCTTCCTAGATATACACAGACCTGTAGAGCAATAAATTACAAACTCTTTATTTTCCAAACTGATTGTTTTAAGAATACATTTGTGGTCTAAATATAGTTGGGTCTGCAGAACAACAGTAGTCCTAAAATGTTTCTGCGAAGTAGTTCACAAATATTCTAATTCTCTCCTTGGTTTTTCTATAACTCATAATTAAACAGTGTTACTGCAAATGAAAATCACTATTAACAATCATACCTTTATATAGCATCTATCATCTGGAAGGATTCTGAGAGGCTTTGCCTTTATTACTTCAATGCAAAGGTCATTAATTTCCAAATGACAGTTTCTTTACATTCTTCTTCCTGTGATGCAAAGACATAGAAATGAAAGATTCAGTGAGCTTTCAGGCTAAGCTATATTGCTTTACACTTTCCCTTTATGGTTTTGGGTCACTTTCCTCCCCCCACCCCCTGCCCAACAATGAAGGGATGTAAAATCTGGGTTGTACTGCCTAGCCCCTAGAGCCACATTTGATTAAAAATGCAGGAACTAATGTGCCATTGGCTTGCTATGGTCTTAGCATATAGTTTATTATCCAGTTTATAAGAAACATGTTATTCATATAAGTGGCATTATTAGAAACATAAATTATGGTATAAACATAGATCTCTATTTGTAACTGCTGTGGCTTTCATTAGGACTGGCTAAAGAAATACTCCGATCAGTTGTCTTAGGAATGATCTATATTAATGTCCACATCTTCTGTCTGTCATCTGGAATTTTTTGGCTTTCTGGGGAAAAGTAAGTACTATGTGAAAAGACAAGTGGAAATAAAGTACAGCCTATGAAGGAAACTGTCTGGTTCATATTTGACATTCCAGTACAGCTTTGAAAATTGGAGGGTGATAAAGGACTTAAAAAGAAAAGCTGGGGGAAAAAAAAACCCACACCAAAAAATCCCTTGCACCATTGTTTCACGTTCCTTTACAATCTTAAAATTTTACTAATTTTAGTAAGTGCTTAAAAATATTTTTCACATTGTTAAAACTCTAACATAATAATAAAGGCAATACTGCAATACAGAAATTTACCATAATTATAGCATTTTGAGCTGTAACTATATGAAGGGTTTTTTTTGGTTGGTTCCATGGTTTTTTTTTTTGTTTTGTGGGGGTTTTTGTTTTTTGGTTGGTTTTTTGTTTGTTTGGGTTTTGTTTTGTTTTGTTTTTTGAGGGTGGGTACTTTATTTTGGGTAAGGGGTCCCCTTTAAATATAAGACCAACAGCTATGAAATATGAATGAGTTTAGGGTTAAGTTCCAAATTAGGTCAACTGGAATTGCATACCCAAACCTTTCAATCATTTTAATGAATTCTGAATACTCGTTTTTCATATCTGTGTTGCTTGTTTGAGTACTTTACTGTGCTAGAGTTTGATACTCAGAAGGACTAAAAAGCATATTTTAAACACATTGGTATTACATATCAGAAACACACTATCATCTTACCACTGCATAGATTTTAAAAATCATCTATAGTAAGACCAGAATTAAAAAGGGTCATATAGAAAAGCTTTACCTTCTCGATAAATGGCATATGTAAATTCAGTCACACAGAGTTCAAGTAAGCCAGCAGCTACTGTATCCTGTATTGCTTTAGGGTAGGTCATAAAGACTCACAAAGCAATTCAGAAAGTGTGCATATAGTTTAGTATGTCATTTCTTTTTTGTTAGACCAAACAGTTTAACCCCTTACTGACATGTTTTTTCCCTCCTCCTCACACTTCAGCAGTGGGCAACTGCCTTGGACTACAGTGTAAAATATGACAGGGTTTACAAAAATATGATCATAGCAATAATATAGTAGGAGATCATTGACTTGGCCTCTTTCCAGTTATTTTCTCAAGTATTTCCACAACTTCAGAAGGAGTTGTTTCAATAATATTTTCTTTTTTTTGGAGATGGCAAGGGGATTCCTAAACCCAGGTTTTATCTGCTTTAACATCATAGATTAATTTTTCAAAGCATTTTAGACACATCTCTACTACATCTTCAACAAGAACAGATTGGCTACCTATTCCTTTTCTATCCTCCTTTCAAAGGGCTGAACATGAGCAATCATGAGTGAAGACAAATATTCAGAACAACTAAAACATACATAGGGTACAAGCAGTAACATGGTCACAGGAAAAATAGGAGCCTCCCACAAAAATGTGTCAATTGTTTTCCATATATTGGTGGCTACACAAGAGGCTGGTGCAGACAAAATGTGGCTCAGCTGCCTCTGTTGAAATCAAATCCAGTCACAATCTTTAAATAGGAAGGCAAGAGGATTATATCCTCATAAGTAAGATTGTTTTCAGAAAGTGAAGGTGGCAGAGCCTTGAATGAACAAAATGACATTTCCACATAGCTACAGAATGCGTATGAGAACAGATGGAACAACCAGACAGATGTTGAAGCTTGATGATGTCCTGGGAGTGCATGGACATCCCTTACCTCAACAGGAAAGGACTCACTTTTTTAATGGATTGTGAGTTCTCTTTCCTTTATATTTCTACAAATCAGATATTTAATGTCCATATTCATCTTGTAGGAATCAAAAAGCAACTTTATACCTACAAATATATTGAAATCCTCTTCTGATTGACATATGACATAAACAAAGTAGATCTATTAATGTCAAATTAGGGATTTTTCTCTGCCTTTAGAATGTTGAAGGAAACCGTTGAACAGATAATAGAATGATGTGCCATTCATGTTTGTTTTAGGACTGAAGCATTATAGAAATGTTTCTTATAACAGCTCTATCATTGACTTTCCCTTCATTTACTCTTATTGCTTTGTCAGTAGAAGACTGAAATACCTAACAGAGAGTGGTAAATTAGACTAATTTAAACACGTTCATGCAAATTTCTCTTAAATTTATCTCATATAATAAGAGAAGGAATTATTATGCTTCAAATATTATAATATATAGTTAAGGAGATCTATCCATAAGATCACTGTGAGAGGATTGTTTCTGTCCTTCAACAGCGTGATGTCTATTGAAGCTGCTAGATTATGACTGTGTATTCAAGAGCATTGGGCTGACTCTGGGATATGCAGCAGTTTTAATTATATTGCAGAAGGTTGGATTCTTTGTTCTTTTTGCAGCCATGGAAAAAGTCTTGCATGCTACATAGTTCTATAACCTCCGATGATTTTTCTTTAGAAAATAGATTAAACACACCAAACTTCAGGGTTTGTTTTTCATTTTTTGAAATGAAGAAATGGAAATTTTTACCTGACCCCCAAAAGTAGAATATGACTTTAGCATTTTAGTTTAGGTATTGAATTAAACAAAGTCTGGAATCCTTTTCCAGCAAACTCCTGGTAACTCAGAACAGCCTGCATCTGCTTTCATCCACTTCTTTGCCTCTAAACAGGCTGTCTCTTTACAAACAATTGAGACTAGTCTACAAGGTGCTCCAGCTCCTGAATATGCCTGGAAAATCTCCAAGTGGAAAACCTACACCTTCCACAATAATCTCAGGAAATAGTCTAACTGCTTAATAATAGAGACAGTCGCATTCAAGTGCCTAAGAATGTTCCTATATATTACTTAAATTATTAGTTTAACATAACCAAACAAAAAATCTTTTAGAAAAGACAACAATGGCGCATTAGTTGAATAGATTATATTTTTCTTTTTTAAGCAACACACTTTCCCAGGCACTTACTGAAATGTATAGGCATAATTCTGTCACTGAAACTCCAGCAAAGTGGTTCCAAATCCACCAAACTAATATGGGTTACAGCAGAATTGGATCCCAAGGTTTTTGAAGCGTTTGACACAGTACTTTTATGAGGACCTATAAAAAATGAAATAATGTTAACTGTATCTTCCTCTTCATTTCCATGGACAGATAAGACTAAGTCCACATGGCTTTCTGCAGTGAGAATGTGGAGGACCAGAGTATAAACTTTCAGGGCTGTTTCTCTAATCTTGAAAGAAAACCCCGTTCTATGTTCATTTCAAGCGTTTTGTAGAATCCATGAGAAAGAATGGAGTCTGTGTGCTAGCTGTTCTTCATGACACTGCTGTACAACTTTGTGACCATATGAGGAAAAAGAAAGAGAATGTATGAATAGCTGAGTTATCTATTCTGTATGCAAAAACTCAGATTCAACTTGTTCTGCTGACTTAGAATACAGAGAGGAAACCTGGTCTTCTGCATCTCAGATGCACTCTGGAATCAACAGACTTTCACGCACAATCTGAATATCTTCCCAAGAAAAGAAATTGATACTAAAATGCTAAAACAGGTTGGAGAAATACCAAATACAAATCTAATATCCATGTAAAAGCAGTCATTTGAACTCATAAATCTCAAGACTCTACCTTGGGTAACATTTCTAAGCTGTTTTTCTCAGTTTTTTTGTTTAAGAGGTTTTCAACTCCATACAGACCATTCACATGTTCACTGACGCATGAAACAGAACTGTGAGATAATTCATTTGCTGCAAGGTATTTAGGGTACTTATCCTAGAGATGTGATATACAGTCTCTGATCTAGAGGATATGTAAGTAGTTTACACTAAATGAAATAATTTTAACAGACAAGACCTAAACCAGCTCTATCTTGGATATAAAACATGATGATTGAGAACATTCTCATACTTAGAATTGAAATTCCTGAAGCAGAGGAGGATCATGAAGCTATATTCTTCCATAATCATAGGGAAATGTTATGAACGTGTTGTTTTGTAACGTGAATGCCATTGATATTTTGTGAATACTGTGTAAGTCCATCAACTAATTTTCTTTTGTTAAATATACTTAACTATTTTTTTCATTTGTGTATCAAATTAGGAGAAAAAAAATAGTCTTTTTGGCCCAGTACAGAATCTGAGGCAGGGGCCTCAGATGTTTGTTTTGGTGATAGTAATGAAAAACTCACACTATTTCATTCAACAAGGATTCCTTTTCAAGTTTTATGGATGTCCTGGAAAAATAATTAATCACGCAGCTCTGTTGTGAACAAATATTTGACAATAGCATGGGAGTAGCCCATGTGGAGTGTGTTAGGATTCAAAATATTAACAGCAGAAGCATGCCAGCTTTGTAGCAGTTGACTTTTTATGTGAGAGTGATTACAGCTGGAAGCACACTAAAAATTAACAACACATAACTACATAACATTAGTAGGAATTGCAAAGCTGAACTGAGTCACCATAAAAGCACAGAAGTTGATATTGCAGTATTACTTGAAGTCTATAAAACGATATGTATTTCTTGTTGAAATATGGCTTGGGTATCTTTGAATGCTTTTAGTAACATGATAAATCTATTTAAAAATATGTCTATTGTAGTATAACTGTTGTGTGAAGATTTTGATCACATGCAGAAGTGAGTTATGCTTCCTTCTATGTAGTAATCTATGCACTGGGCATTCAAGCCCCTAATGTCCAATGTTCGTTATACTTCCCAGTAATTCATGCTGTATCAACTGGAAAGGGAGGTGGGG
>VXBJ01001284.1:62605-80430 GCA_013400055.1 Nycticryphes semicollaris | reverse complement strand
ATTCTATGGTTCTATGATAAATTATTTCCTTATTAATAATAATGTGAGCTGCTCTGACGGTGTTTCCCATTCAACCATGGCAGAGGGTTGGATACTTCCCCCTGGATCAACTTCACAGTCTGAGGAACAGGATTTTCTGCTGCATCTGCATCCGCCGTCAGGTTGGACAGGGCTCTGAGCAACCTGATCTTGCTGAAGTTGTCCCTCATCATGGCAGGGGGTTTGGACTAGGTGACCTTTAAATGTCCCTTCCAACCCAAACCATTCTATGATCTCATCTTTGGACTAACACAGCGATGCTCATTGTCCATGGTCGTCATCTCCCCTCCCACCATCTCCAGGGGGGGTTGGACCCACCAGGCTGGGCCAAGGTCATCTGAGCGTGGGCACATCCCAACCTCTCCATCACACTGCAGGACAGGCAGTAATGCAGATAAAATAGAAACGTGTTCTGTTTGGACAGGTGCAATAAATTAATCTTGCATCTGGCAAAGCTCAGGACTGGGCTTTTTCAGGCAAGACCATCCATCAGCGCTGGGTCAGGAGAGGCAGGGGCTGCTTCTCAGGGGGATGCCTGAACCCAGGGCTGCTGCCTGCCACCCCTGCCTGCAACAGCTCATTTCCAGCCCCATGAAGCCAGGAATTTCACCCCCTGTAAGATTTGGGTGGAAAGGAAAATCTCTACTGACCTTGGGTAGGGGGTGGAGAGCAGCAGGGGATGTGGGGGCTGTCGGATGGGACAGACAGGAACCCACCCACAAGCAGCTGATGCCCCTGGATGGTGTGGGGAGGGCAGGCAGGCCCACCCCTAGGCTAATTGTCAGCTGATTATTTATCAACACCGTTCTCCCAGCTGGAGGCTCTGGCCTCCACATTTCCAACCCTTGCCAAGTTCATGACAGAGCCGCTTTTCAGAAACATCTGACAAACACATTAAATCCCCCAGGGCACTGGCTTGGACAGGGAAGGAGCCACCACCTCCAGAAGAGGAGTGGCCCAAGTGTATTTTTTGTTAAAAAGCCAAAAGCTCAGCTTCTGAGGAAGAGCTTGGTGATGCAGAGGTCCCACCACCACCCCTCACCACCCATCTCCTTGAATGAATTTAGGTTCAAAGGCTTTTTGGTCCATGGGCACAGCACTGAGTACCGTGATTCCCATGGTGGGGAGAGTGGTCCTGGCATAAATATAATTTCTAGACTTTTACCTGCCGTAATCAAGATGTTTGCAGCCCGGAGAGCTGCAGGATGATGAGGGTCTTCACAAACTGTTGGCTACTGGAAGAGAAGATATTTTACTGAGGGATTTCATTCTTTCAGTATCGTTTGGTTTTGTTCCTAGAAATTAATTTAGTTTTATTTTTTCTTCCTAAGTATTCCTATGTTTCTGGAAGTTACACAAAGCTTCAGTGGCAGGAGGAGCAGAGGACTGGAGAACAGAGACTCTGAGTCCCTGTAGCAGCATCTGATCATTACAACCCCTGAGAAGCCCTGGTGAGGAGAGGGCAGCGGGTGGTCAGCATGGCTGTGGCAACCCACAACTGTGAACATTCCTCTTTGATTTCCAACATGAGACGGTCGTGCCTGATTGCTGCTCACAGCCTTTTGCCCAAAGGAGGTCAATATTTGAAGAGCTTCAAAGCCCCCAAAAGCTGCCTGTGAAACACCTGGGATTAGTAAATCACAGCTTTTGATCAGAGCATCCTCCCATCTTGCCCCCACCAGTGGCATCCTCCTGAGCACAGAGTGGTTCCAGGGTCTGGCTGCTCTGCCACTCACTGGAGAAATAGTTGTCACCCAAGCGTGAGGCCAAGCAGGTTAAATGTCAAGGTTTTGACCAGTCCCTTCCACCTAAGAATATAAAATCAGGAGAAAAGAGAGAGTTAATAATGCTTTCCTTGGATTTTCATGCCCTCACGTTCTCATGGCCACGTAAGACTGTGAATATGGATTTCAGCGTGTGCTTATCACCAGCCATGACCCCATGGCAGCTCGGAATAAAAAAAAAACCTTTTTTTTTTTTTTTTTTTTTTTTTTTTTNTTTTTTTTTTTTTTGTGCTCTGACCTTTAATTCTCAACTGAAGCCTGCAGTGCTGAGTAATTGCACTCCTCGCCCGGGCTGCTCGCCTTCGAGGTCTTCAGGGAGGCAGAAGCCAGATTCCTTCCTCTTTGCAATCATGGCAAGGAAAAAGGAACAAACAAACAAACAGGAAAGCTGCTCCCAGCTGGAGCAGGAGCCCCGGGGGTGTGTGGGGGGGGTGTGGGCAGAATCCAAGAGTTTATTTAAAGCTCTAAGAAGTTCCTCCTTTCGGCCATGCCGCTCACTGGAGGGGAAGCAGTCTTTGAACAGCAAGGGAAGGATTTGCTGCAAGGCCAGTTATTATTAGCTGGAGTCGAGAGTGCTGGGATATTGCAGGGTATCGCTGAGATATTCCCACAAGAGCTGCTGCTCCATCGCTCAGGAGAGCACAAGGAGGGTCTGCACCTTGCACTGGTGCTGTGGAGGTGATGGATGGCTTCGGCATCTGCCATGGCCCAGGCTCAGATAAAGTGATACAGCTGCTGCTGAAGCATGGGGACCATTATCAATATGAAAAAAAAAGTCATATTGAGGGCCTGGTAACTCAGCAGAGGTTTCTGACTACCTTGGAAAACTCCATCCCCAATAGCAATCTCTTCTGTGCAGATAATTCTTTCCATGACATTGTGGAGAGAATCATAAAATCATAAAATTGTCTGGTTTGGAAGGGATATTTCAGATCATTGAGTCCAACCATCAACCCAACAGTGCCCAAACAACCACTGACCCATGTCCCTCAGCACCACATCTGCCCAGCTTTTAAATACCTCCAGGGATGGTGACTCCACCACTGCCCTGGGCAGCCTCTTCCAAGGCTTCACAACCCTTCCAGTGTAAATATTTTCCCTAATATCTAACCTAAACCTCCCCTGGCACAAACTGAGGTAATTTCCTCAAGTCCTGCTGACCCAATGCAGCTGCCTTGGAGATGGGCACGTGGATGGTAATGACCATTTGGGTCTACAGAAGTGCATAAATCATGTTAAAAAGCAGAGGGAGCTGCTACCTCCTTCACTTCATGGATGAGGATGTCAAAGCCCTGCTAGAGCTCCCCACATGGGACACTGGTGTCAGACCTGTGCAAACCTCCCTGGAAGATACATGAGGTGTCGGAGGTTGCTGGCTGTACCCAGCAGGAGATCTCCATCTCCAACCTGCTGTGTGACACAAACCAACCCTCCGAGCAGAAGGTCGTGACATGTGGGGCTGGCAGAGGATGCTGCAAGAACCAGCCACATTCCCTGGGGCAGATGAGTAGATGATTGGATCAGGAAACAACTTTCTCCTGAGGAGGCAGATAATTTGAAGAGGTTTTCTCCCTTTTTAAAAAAGCCATAAATATTTGACAGGCCTGGAGGAAGAAGCATGATGCCTGAGTAGTTACTATCCATGAAATCTCTACACCCCAAGTGCTATTTTTACATATATTTTTTTTTTCATATTGCATAAATGGTGACTGATTTTATGGTCCATGATTAATTTAGACATGGAATAATGGAAAGCCGGGAGCTCTCACTCAGTTCAAAGGGCCATAACAGATAAATAATGCATGTTTATATAACTGTAATATCCATCTCGGTAACAAATGATTTGTAGAAAGTCAGCAGAGACTGGCTGCATGGAGCTGAGAAACTCTCCTCCGAGGCAGCACCATTGCACCAAGAGGGCCTTCAAGCAATGTGATGTGGTTTGGAGGTCTACCTGCCACATGCTACCCCTTATGCCCAGAGAGGGGTTTAATTCCCTCTGCCTGAATTCAATATAATTGAACAAATGCAGCTCAGCTGCTTCTCTGAGAACACCTACGTGCAGGAAAACAGAAAAGGGAACTGGGTTTCTGAGTATTTCTTAAACCCCACTGATTTTCCCTTTTGGTTTTCCTGTATGTAGAAGATTTTGGAAAAGAACATCTGTTCTTGGAGAAGAACATTTGTAGATGTTTTGATATTTGGACTAGATGATCTTAAAGGTCCCTTCCAACCTAAATGATTCTATCATTCTATGTTGTCAGAGAAGAATGTCCTGCATTTTCTTAGCTGGAGAAGGATGAAGGCTGGGACCAGAAGTACATCCCTGTCCAAAATGCATCTTTATTGTCCTGCAGGGACACAATGTCTGGATACTGCAACCTGGCCTTTGCCCACCATCTGCTCTGGACTCTTCCTCGCAGATCCCCAGATACATCGTTTTCTTTTAATTTCCTGGGAGCACCCAAAAATTCAGCAATACCTCATGGTTCTGTATATACAGAGAGACACACGGGTCGTTTGGAGAAGATGTGCTGACAGTCCTGCAGGTAGCAGCACTTTGGGAAGAGACTTCAGATGTCCATGCAAAAGGCCCAGAGAGTAGGAGAAGAAGGCTATCTCTCCTCCTATGAGAGCGGGAGCAAAAGGACACTTGTCCTCCTGTAAGAGCTCGTAGCCACAGAAGATGAAGGTTATCTGCCATGGGGTGACCAGGAGATGTTGAGCAACCTGGTTTAGGGGGAGGTGTCCCTGCGCAGGGCAAGGGGATTGGAACCTGATGATCTTTAAGGTCCCTTCCAACTCTAACCATTCTGTGATTCTATGATTTACCTGCAAATAGAACAAGGCGTTGCCACAGACGATGAAGTATCTTTGCACCCCAAAACCAGGGCTATAAATAACCAGGGAATAAATAATATGGCCTTGTTTTTAAGCCCATCAGTGCTGTATTCCATTAATTGTGATTAGATAAAAGGTTTTTCTCATTAGGTTCTAAATATTTCTGGAGGAGGGACGGTGTCCCTAGGGGAAAAGGGGTAGAAAGAAGGAAAGAAAACTATAATTTTCAATAGACACTTGCTGTGTGTGAGGAAAGGCCGAAAGCAGACAACAGCTGATGGATTTTGCTGCCTTTAAGGGGTTTCTCATTTTGCCAGAGATTGGTTGCTATTGCCTCACTTGTCCTGCACTTGCAGACTGGACGTAGAGAGGTAATATCTTCAATTATAATAGGCAACAGCTATAACTGAACTGCCGGAGGAGTCATTGCACGTCATATATTTTAACCAGAGCAGAAAACTGCTTTGGCTTTCTTATTGCCTCTAAAGGTTGAGTTATGCAATTCTTTCTCAGGAAACAAAATCTGCTAAAATCCCATTGTGTTTGCATATTTGAATACAGCTGAGCGAGGCGGTTCTGGCCACTTGCTGATGTGAAATGTCAGGGTAGGTGGTTATATAAATGTTATTTTTAGATGTGATGAAAAAAAAAAAAAACCCAAAAAACCCCAAACAGAAAAAAAAAAACAATCTACCAAACAGTTCTTTAATGTTAACACATTTTTCCTGGTTAGCTGTCTGGAACTAAAATGCATTTATATATTTCAATAAGGGATTGCATTTTTCTTGTGGCATAACAATATCAGCCAGCCTAATTGTGCATATGTTAATGGTTTATCTTTAGAAAGAACCTCACCAGGCTCCAAGGCTGCCCAGCAATAATTTGGTCTTGAGCTGCACAGCCCCTTGCCCATAAAATTCTTTTACTACTGGCACAGAAATCACAGTCTAACAGCTCTTCTCCTGCACCTACCTGATGTAGGGGCTCACTGTGGGGCCCAGGACTACCCAGAACCAAATCCCATCTGCCACTTCCCCTTCCAGCATATCAAAATTTTCCTTCGGAACACTATATTTAGCACTAACCCCATTTCCATGCCATAAAAGTGAATAATAAAGAGAAAATTGGTGGGCAGTTTGAGCCATTTCTCATTGCACGTGTGGAAGTGGAGGGGCAGCTCTTGACATTTGGTGCAAATAGAAATTATGGGTTTGGGGTTTTTTTTGTTTTGTTTTGAGAGGTTTTTTTTCCTGTTTGCAGTTTGGGCATGGACATTGGTTATGCATTGGCCACCCAAACCTTCCCTGTGTCTCACGCCAAGCCTGGTCTGTGGGAGCAGTCAAGAGGGAACCCATAAGGTTGGGGATGGGCAGGAAGGCACCCTGGCAGGACAGGGGGGACTCTGTGATGATGAGGATGGACAGGAGGGACCCCAGGAGGCGGATGGTGAGCAGGGGGACTCTGCAAGGCTGGGAATGGGCAGGGAAGACCCTATGAGGCTGGGGATGGGCAAGGGGGACCTCACAAGGTCAGCAGGCTGGCTGGTGATGGACCGTGGTGGTAGAGCAGCACTGCAGGAGATGGTTCCCAACTCTGCAACCTGCATTGGGAATGAGTACCCCCAGAAAAAAACACCATCCGCAGTTACAGCCAAAACTTTGTTGCTTCAAGCACAAAGCAGCAATGCAAAACTTAGGGATGTTTCATCATTTATTCTTGGAAAAGCAGCAAGGTTTCTAGCGGGCAAGCCAAGAGATTCCTATCCATCCTGGGGATAGACACACAGATGGGTGGCTTCACATGTCCTGGTAGGAGCAGGGAGACCCCCAGGCAGATAAGAAAGGATATAGAGGCTAAAAAGTGCCCCTAGGTATGGGTAGAAACACAAATACCTTCAAATCCAGAGGTTATAAATTATTTCCTAATAAGAGCTAAGAGTCATCAGTGGATTTAACAGTTACTCTGAAGTTTCTGTGAGGAAAGAAGTGCTCATGGAGAAACCAGATTCAGGTGAGACCCAGGATGAAAAGAAACGAAAAGCAAATCACAAAGATTTGTGCAAATCATATACATTTTCCCACAAATGCAGTGTACGTGGGTGTGATGTCTGTGTCTCTCAGCGGATCGGAATTTGTAGATAAGCATATTCCCACAAAATTGTGTGCTTCTGAAAATTGGTACCATTTCCACTATGAGATAAAAGTTTAAGTAATTAAGGTTTTTTTTCCCCTGCTGTTGTGTTTATTTACTGCAGAACAAGAAATCTTCAGGGCGAATTTATTACAGAGACTATTTTTCCTGTTAAAGAAATCTGACATTTCTCACCTGCACAAGCTGAAACTCAAAAAAACCTTAATTTCATTGAAAAAAAAAAAGTCTGAAGAAGTCAGACCAGGGCATAGGACACTTCCTGTGCCCATCATGAATGAGTGGGAGGAAGGCTAAGTGCATACTTACACACTGTGGAATTTACATACAGATTTGGTATGAAACGATGCTCTGTGTTGTAACCCTCTATGTTATTCCATATTTAGCATTTCCATGGTGTGGCTTTTCCCACTGGGAAGCTGATGTTAAATACTTATTTTTGGGGTTTTTTTCCCCCTCTCTCTACTTAATTTTAAGAATTTCTCTGGGCACTGGGCAGGTAAATGAATTGTGCTGTTGTTAAATAAGCTTAATGAGGTGTCCGGAGCTGCAAAATATTCTCATCATAAGGGCTTTTCATAATGAAACATTGATTTCTGCCCCTCTCCCCTTCCCCCTCCGCCTCTAGAGATATTTCTCCTGCTCTAACAGTTAGTTAAAGAAAAATGGTGATTGGTTTTCTGGGAGCATAATCCATTCTCAGCAGCTTAAGTTAGCTTTTAAAAATCTTTATGAGATTAGTATATACATTGCTCTGTGTCTGTATGGGCTTAGCCAGTTGGATGATGCACCCTGCATGTTGGTGCATGATGCAGCATCCATAGGGTCATTTTAACATGAAAAAAAAAAAAGGAAGGATTTCTTCCATCTTGAGTACTCATTAAAAACACAGGCAGTACTAATTGGGATGTTAATTGGTGAAGGGTGTTTTCTCACGCGCGTTAGTAGCTCATTGCACTGAGTGGTCCCCCATCACCCAGAGAAGACCTGACCCGACCTCCTCCCAGCAGGCGAACACTTCCATGACATGAAATCATTTCTCTCCTCCGAATCAGATCCCGCAGGGAACCGGCGAGTGCAAACGTAAGCCGAGGACTTTCCAAAAGCAGGCGCCACCGGGACCGGTCTGTGTACACAGGGATAAACTACGAGTGATTTTGGCCCGCAGAGCCTCTAAGACGCTTAGTCTTTACACAGGAGGATGCTGGTAAATATTTACCAGAGACCGTGGAGTAGTTTCTGGTCTTGTACATTTAAAAATTAAATGGAATTCCTATTACAGGCTCAGTAAAATAGAACAAGTCTGGAGGGACCGCTCTGGTCTTTCAGGTGAACGAGGCTTTCAAGTAAGTCCCTTAAAGATGCACAGAGTGATCTTTTAGTGTTTATGCTTTTATATGGTAGGATATTAACCCAGGGAAATACAAGTGTTGGGTTTGCTTTTGTAATATGCTCCAAGGTCCTGGGGATGGTTTGGCACAAAGTTTACCCCAGCACAGCCTCAGCCTTGGGGCCGCTGGTCCCATCTGCTGGGGCTGGGGGAGTGCAATGAACCACTTACCCCCTAATGAAAGTAGCAGCTATTAAGATAAACTAGAGGAAGAACTGTCAGGACAACCGTGCTCTGTGCCTCTGTAACAAACAGCATCTTTTGCTTGTAATTAAGCGGTGAAGACGCTGCAAACACTGAATCCAACTGTGCAACTGCCAGGCAGAAATATGTCAGCTCTCCTGCTCCGCTGTAATTAATTTGGGAAGTTATTTCTGCTCATCCCACCTCAGAAACGTTCACCACCAAGCAAGTTCACTCCTGGTTGAAGGAGGGCATTTGCATTGACTTGTTCTGGTTAATACATCCCCTTGCTATTAGCAAATGACGGGGAAGTGTGGCGTAAATCACAGCGGGAGAGACCGGAGCGTATTTAGAGTTGACAGCAACATTCCCTGCATCTGCCTTGGCTCAGCCAGGCAGGATAGTAGGAAGATGCTCTGAAAGCCAGGGGTTTGCTTTGGAGCTTTGCCTGCTGGTAATTCTGAGGCCGTGTTCATCCGGGAGCAAAATTTGTCTCCGTATAATTAGGGAGAAGACAAGGTACTAACTATGCTTGCGAAAATTAATCTGCTATAGTGATAAGAGAACGGATTAGGCCGTTATTGTGGGGGAAAAAAATATAATTATTTAAGGTATTAGCTTAATGCCCTGGCTGTGGTAGGGAAGGAAGGAATGATAATGGGCTTTTTCAGCAGAGGGGGGTCAGGAGCTGTGACACTGGCAGGGTCCCCGTGGGAAAGCTTTGCCTAAGGAGGAAAGGGGCTGCACAGATGAGTTATTTGCAAAGGTGCAAGGGAAAGATTAAAAAAAAAAAAAAAAGAAGAAAAAGTTGAGGGATACAATTGCAAAGCTTTAGGAAGTGCCCACAAGGAGCGTTGGCAGATGGGTTTGGTGCATGAGGTGGCAAACACGTGGGACAAAGTAGCTGGGAGGAGCTCTCTGGAGCACATACTCTCTCTGGAGAAAGAAAGGAACAAATAAAGGGTGTGGACACACATACACACACACACCACCAAAAGTAGATTTTATGATGAGCTTACTAAGAAGAGAACAAGAAAGCTGCTCCAGAGGGGTATCTCAATCTTATGTTCTCCCTAAGCACAGCCACAAACGATGCTCATCCTGGGGTGTCAGTGGGGTCCCTGGTTCGATGTGATTCAGCCCTTGCAAAGAGCCACTTGGCAGGGAAAACACGCCAGGCCCTTCAGAAATGTACTGGGAAGGAAGACAAGAACAATAAAAGAAGAGTTTTCTCTCCCCAGATGCCACATGTGACATTTCCCTCCTCCCTGGGGTCGACGACAAGGGTCAGGAAGAGATTTTCTGACAACGATGAAACACCTTTAACTGCCTGTGCAACGTGAGTGAGCTCTTCCCACCTTTTACATTATTTTCCTTTTCCTCATCATTTTTTGTCATCTTCTGCAAAATGAGGCAGCCGTGTACTTCTCGAAACCGAGCTTTACAGGAGTCCCCTGCAAATAGAAATCCTCTGGATCTTGCTGGGCTGTTAGCGAAGTTAGTGGGAGGCTGGGAACCTCCCCGGTCTGCAAGGCTTGTAAAATATTTGAAAAGGAGAATTATAGCGAAAAAACCCAACCCTGTATGCACTGAAATAGCCACCCACAGCCTACCATGCCTCCTTTAATACAATAACTGGATGCGGTAAGTCATTTCCGAGGCAGTCGGGCACGCATTTAATGTGATAACTTGAAGATAAGGGGAAATGATTCAATCACCTATTATGCTCTCATCACAGCTGAAACAAAGAATATGGGATAATCGTTTGACCAAATGGTATAAAAAAGGACTGAGGGAAATGTGCAGCGTGGTCTGAAATTCATCATTTCCTCCGGTGTGAATCATAGCCTATATGCAGCAACAATGAATTTTTTGGTACAGGTTCTGCCAGGCAAAGAGACAAATCCCAGTTACATATTCCTCACATTTAAATACCCCCAAATATTTTCCAACATGAGACCACTTAGAATCCTCCTCACACAAATAACAGCAATTCCCCCTGCTGCTTCTCCGTTGCTCCGTGCCTTATGCTGGGCTGTATCATCGTTAAAGCATCTCTTGTTATTTGCCTGCGAACGCCACCCGACTGGCCTTCTGCAATTTGCCAAGCATTGAGTGTAACTGATCAGAGTGAGCAAATAAAATAACCTGGATTTAGTTCCCAGAAGGGATGAACCACCTCGTTAAAGACCATTGTTTCACAGAAGAGATTTTCCCATATATCTACATGCACATACCTATGTCTCTGTGAGAGTCTTTGGCCCTTGGGCCTCTTTTGCTGAGATTTTAAGCGAGTGTCTGTGTGACGGTTGGTGCTTCTCCCTCCTGCCACCACCAAGGCCACGGTGGTGGGTGGCTGTGACCGATCTTCACTGCTCTTTCCCCGAGGAGATGCTGTGGTTGGATTATGGCAGGGGTTCGAGGATGAATCTCAGGAGGATGTTAAAATTAACCCCACTGGAGACTGCGTTTCTGGGCTCTCCTTGTTTGCGCATGTCCTCCCGGTAGAAATCTAGGTCTCGGCAGCATTCGGTCTGAAACTACTAATTTCTTACATTTCAGTACAACCCTTTCGTAAATATAGAGCTCTTTGCTCTCTTTTCATATTCGATGAAAAGATCTCTGCAGAACCAACGTGGGAATGACGTGCGAGTGTGGTCCAGGAGGAGTCCTGCTGAATTAAATGGAGCTTCTCCCAGGGGCCAGCGCTCTGAATCCCAGCCTGTCCTTGAAAATACCTCTGTCCCATATACACATCTTCTTTGGTTTTGCTATTCAGGTCATCTCTGGTGCCTAAGCACTGTATTGAAAGTGACAGACGTTGCCTCTAAGTTACTTCTGTCAGGTTTCTGCCTAAACACATGTAAAAGCACTGATCTTTGCAGCATCATTGCATCTAAACATTGGAAATGATTTTGTTTTTTTTTGACTAAGCTCCCATAGAGCTGCCTCTCTGTGCTGGGATATAGGACCTGCAAAGTGATGCTCCTGTGTTTCCCAGGGGGCTGGAGCTGCCCTGCGTTTCAGGATGGTGGGATATTTATTTGCTTTGCAAACTGAGAGCCCTCAGGGCAGGAGATAGTTTTTATCTTCTGGATCTCGCTGTTTGAGTACTCCTAACTCCTGTGTTATTGGATATTTTCCTCCCTGTATGCTGTGCTTCCCTTTCCTATCTTTTCTGCCATGGCAATCTCACTATGGAGCCATTGGAATGTCCTGCTTTTCGTGAGGTTGCTCCCACACTGGACACACAACTTTCCCTAATATCCCACCCCAGGAAAGTTTAAAGAGCGTGTGCTGCCAGAACCCTCCTCTATTTTCAGTCTTTTCTGAGATAATCTTTTCCCCCAGGCTGAATGGGACTTTGAGCAACTTGGTCTCGTGGGAGGTGTCCCTGCTCAGGGCAGGTGGCTTGGAACTTTATGATCTTTAAAGTCCCTTCCAACCTGAACCATTCTATGATTCTATAAACCAACAACATTTTATCATCCTTATGAATGAGACAATATGCCCCTACACCTCAGTGTACCTACTGGAGTGATGCTGCATGTGGACACTAGAAATTGCTGGGTTAATGCTGACACTAGAAAGTTATTGCCACCTCCTTCTCATCTTTAAGCTATTTAGCTTCATTATGTGCAGTTACCACTAGCTAAGCCAGAATGTGTAGTGATATAACCCAGCTATTTATATAAGCACATGGAAAATTAGGTCCCAGTAGGTATCTGGGGCTTTTGGGTTTTATACTGGTGTTACTCGATAAGTTCATCATGGCAGGGAGCAAACACAGGTGGATGCACCGAGGACATGGGGCAGAACACAGGCTGGTTTTGGGTGAGAGCGAGGGAACAGCTCCCTGGATGTCCTCTGGGACACGGCATCAAACCTCTAGCCAGGAGAAGAAGAGCTTCTTTCTTTTCCCCTTCCTCCTTCCCCTTGCTCTTCTCCTCCCTCTCCTTCTCCCTCTTCCTCCTGAGGAAGAACTTGTTTGGTGTGAGGGTGGTGAGAGCCTGGCCCAGGTTGCCCCGAGAAGATGTGGCTGCCCCATCCCTGGAGGGGTTCAAGGCCAGGTTGGAGGGGGCTTGGAGCAACCTGGTGTGGTGGGAGGTGTCCCTGCCCAAGGCAAGGAGTGGCACTGGATGGGCTTTAAGGTCCCTTCCAACCCAGACCATTCCACGATTATATGAAATGCATAAAAAAAGCTCATAAAGGCAAACCCTAGGGGAGGGATGTTTAACCCCTGGGCACGTTCCCCAGCAGAAGAATGCTTTCTTCCTAATGTTAATCCAAAAGAGTAGTTTGTGGCAGCTCTTCTAGGAGCAGTTTGCAAGGAGCATACAATGCTCATCCTGCAGCGAATCCTCCTCTGGGATGTGGGAAGCCTGGTGTTGGTCCTCTGGAGCACAGTCTGCTGGATGACACGGGGACCTGAACCCCTCAACAGGTTCTGGGCATAAGCAGCAGCTCTTCTGAAGCAACCTGGGGACCTTCCTCCTGCTCAAAGCTCCAGGATTTAAAAATAAATGGGATGAGGAAACAGGCACAGTCAGATACACTCAAGATCACAGCCATACTTTTTTTTTCCTCTTAACTTTAAAACCTGGGATCTGCAAACAGCACTGACAAAAAGGATGGCTTCTTTAAGATGCCTTTTTTTTTTTTTTTAAATAGTTGTTTAATGACCTTTTGAAACCAGAGGAACATCTGGCTCATCTCTAGGACGCCTTTCAGTCAGTGATTTTTTGGAATGGGGCAAGTGCATGCCTGTATTTTAACTGTGCAGAAATGTGTTTCTCGGGATAGAAACTTTCCTCATCTACACGGGACGCCGTGGCGCGTGATATTGCAGCTCCAGCTAATTGTCATCTCCGTACTGCTTTTGAGCTGGTCGCTTGCTGGAACAGTCTGGATGAAGCTAAACTCAATCCATGTGATTTATCCTCCCCGGTGCTTGCTTTGACAAAGCTAATCTTTGAGAAATGTTTGAGCAATCAAACCGTCTGGGGCTCATGTGCCTCTAGGTCTCAAAACCTTTTTGGATTCCAGCTGCTGCCAGGGGTCTCCAGGCCAACTGGAGGGAAGTTAAAAGGAAACACAAAAAACCCCATCCCTTGTCTATGTCTGGGTCATTTACTGCTTTAATATTTCTTAATACATGTTTTTCTTTTCTCTCTGCACTCCACAGTGCTGCTGCACCTTTCCTCCTTGGTTCCCAAGCTCTGCTGCCCTGGGCTCATCCCAGCATCAGCCCCTTCTGCCCCTCTGCTCCTCTCAGAGGAGACCCCCCTCCAGTGCTACCTCCAATTCTGGGGCCACCAGCATCAGAAGGACATAGGAGCAGGGCCAGAGGAGGCCACGGAGATGCTGGGAGGGCTGGAGCCCCTCTGCTGGGAGGACAGGCTGAGAGAGTTGGGAGGGTTCAGCCTGGAGAAGAGAAGGCTCCAGGGAGACCTTCGAACCCCTTCCATTCCCTCAAGGGGCTCCAGAAAAGCTGGGGAGGGACTCTTGATCAGGGAGGGGAGCCCTAAGATGAGAGGGAAGGGTTTGACACTGAAAGAGGGGAGATTGAAATGAGCTGAGATGTGGGGAAGTTCTTCGGTGTGAGGATGGTGAGACCCTGCCCCAGGTTGCCCAGAGAAGCTGTGGCTGCCCCATCCCTGGAGGAGTTCAAGGGCAGGTTGGAGGGGGCTTGGAGCAACCTGGTCTGGTGGGAGGTGTCCCTGGTCAGGGCAGGGGGGTTTAGGGAGCAATGATCTTTTATGTCCCTTCCAATCTTCCAACCCAAACCATTCTATGATTCTGTGGTTCTGTGATCAAGAGCTTGCGTCCAGGCCAGCGAAAAGGTCTCCTGCACTCAGTCTCCTTCCAGGCTGAACAACCCTCGTTCCCTCAGCTTCTCCTCCCAAATGTTGTTCTCCGGACCCCTCGCCAGCTCCATTACCCTCCTTTCTTGCTTTTCTACCCCTCATCTGGTGGGGCTTCACTTGGACTCGATGCCCACCTAGTTCGGAGGCTGCTCTCATCATTCCCCTTTGGCAGCAGCTTTTCTCACCTATCATTTCCAAAGCAGCTTTCATCCAGATCTCTTAAAAAACAATAATACAAAAGAACCTTTGGAGTGCCCTGACGAGTTTTCTGTGTTATTCATTCACATGCCTCAGAGCTGTCTGGCTGCGGGAGGCTTCATTTACAAACCAGCTTGAGAAACAAAGCTGAGGGAGATACCTCCCTGGAGGTGAGCAACTCATACTAACCCTCCTGAAAGGGGTCTCGCTGGGGAACACTCATCAGCAGCATCTCCCAAAGACAGCGCTGGCCCTGTCCTCTGCTCTCCTCCTCCTCACGCCCCCAAGACTCTCTGACACCTCGGACACAGGAGGCAGCAAGATCCTTTGAGCTCAGCATCAGACGGTGCCTGCACACCCACCCCTTTCTTTTTTCTTTTTTTTTCCCTTTTTAATCCTTTCCCTTTTTCTCTTTGTTTTTTTTGAACTGAGGTGGATTTCCCCCCCCTCCCCCCCCCTTTTTTTTTTCTTTTTCTGTTTGTTATTGTTTTTCGAACAGAGCCTTTAATGTTCCCTCACGCCCGCATTTCACCCCAGCTGCAGCAGAGGGATCTGACGCCTTCCCTGCCTGGCTTTGTTAAAGTGTGAAGACCTCATTATCCCCGGTCCCCAGCCCACGCAGGCTGGGGCTCCCCACGGTGCAGCCTGCTCCGACCCATAAATCTGCCTTCCTTGCTGGCCAGGGTCTCTGGGTAATAAGAGCACAGGAAATTGTTGCTTTTAGTGTTCTCTTGAAAAAAATGTAAACTTTGGGCCTTCTGCTGGCTGTTTGGCAGTAGGGGAAGTGGATGTGAGCTCTTGGGAAGGAGGTTGGAGAGAAATGAAAGACACGTCCAGTGCTGCTGCTTTCCAGTCCAGCTCCGGAAAAGAAAGATGGTGGGACACTCACCACCCACTTGTCACCCTGCAAACCATCACCCATGCCTGGCTTGGCCAAAAGGGAGGCTACACAGCAAGAAATGTGTCTTGTGTCCCCATTAGATTGCCAAGAGGTACATGGGACATGTCTCAGTGTCTTCGCAGACCTTGGGGTCAATCGGAGCAGTGGGGCTCACCCATGCATCCCACTGATGACCATGGGTACAAACATCTGAAGACAGCTGAAAGGTATTTACAGAGTCATCCTGGCCAGTCCTGTCCTCCTGTGGGGCTGAACTGGTTCATGTAACCCATTAAAAGGTGGGTTGAAGGAGGAATAAGCCAGACCCGTTGCAGTGGTTCCCAGTGACAGGACGAGGGGCAATGGGCACGAGCAGGAACACGGGAAGTTCCATTTGAATATGAGGAAAAACTTCTTTGGGGTGAGGGTGGCAGAGCCCTGGCAGAGGCTGCCCAGTGAGGGTGTGGAGTCCCCTTCTCTGGAGACCTTCAAGCCCCTCCTGGATGCAACCCTGAGTGATGTGCTCTGGATGATCCTGCTTTAGCAGGGGACTTGGAATGGATGATATCTAGAGGTCCCTTCTGAGTCTGACAGTTCTGTGATCTCCACCACATTCCATCAGGCAGCAATGGCAGGAGACTTTGCATCCCTTCTTGACTTTCTCCTTTTCCTGGGGTGCATCAGGAAGAGTGTGACCAGCAGGTGGAGGGAGGTCATCCTCCCCCTCTGCTCTGCCCTGGGGAGGCCCCATCTGAAGCACTATGTCCAGTTCTGGGCTCCCCAATTCAAGAAGGACAGGGAACTGCTGGAGAGGGTACAGAAAATGGCTACAAANAGAAGTTCCATCTCAACATGAAGAGGAACTTTTCAGGTGAGGGTGTCAGAGCCCTGGCAGAGGCTGCCCAGAGAGGTGGTGGAGTCTGTCTCTGGAGATGTTCAAAACCCACCTGGACACGTTCCTGTGGGACCTGCTGTGGGTGGACCTGCTTTGGCAGGGGATTAGACTAGTTGATCTCCAGTGGTCCCTTCCAACCCCATAGCATTCTGTGATTCTTCAGGCTGAGTAAATGAAGGTCCCCATGAACATCATGTGCACAAACTCTAATGAGTGCTGATAATCTGCAATAAAATTATGAATCCTCATGTTTTACAAATGTCATTGCATGAACTAGGGATCAGCAGCTACAGTGAATATAAAGGTCAAGTCACTGAAAGGCAGAAGAGAAGTGAATACATCCCACAGAATACATTCACAGAGGTACTTGAGTCCTTTCTCAACAACAAATGTACCTCCGTAACTCAGAGTTGGCTTCTGGGGATAAAATGGACAGAACAATAGGTAATATTTGTGGATGAAAATAATACGAAAAAACCCACCAAAACCCAACCCCAAATATAGCTTTTCCTTCTAAAAACTGAGTGGTAATAAGGCCTAATCACCCCTGTGGAATTATGGACCAGGCCATAGGGATAAGAGCATCTCTGCTCTCCAGAGCATTACATTTTACATTCAGAGTGGAGAAAGCCATGGAGCTCAGCTTCGCTAAGCTTAGCTCAAGGGCTGGACCTCCAGTGGTTTGGGACTGCTGGAGTGGATTTAAGGAGCAATTATCTCTGTGTTTGCAAACTGACCTCAGTGAAATTTGTCCCAAAGTCAGTATTTTACACTGCCCTTTTAATCCTTATTGCTGCAACGCTTTTAACTGTAATAATTACAAATTAAATCATTTTCAGCCTACTGCTTCCCCCAGTCCTCGATGGCAAACAGCTTCTGTTGGCAGCAAGGCCTGACGTGCTACCACTGCTGGGGAGATCCACAAGCCCTGTTGACATAGTGCTTAGTGACATGGTTTAGTGATGGTTTTTTATCAGTTAGCTTGATGGTTGGACTAGATGATCTTAAAGATCCCTTCCAACCTCGAGAATTCTATGAGTTCGCATGGGTGCCTTAGGAAGGGAGAGGGAGCAGCAAAGCAGTTGCCCTTCTCGAGGATCTGGCTCTTCTGCTTCATCCTTTGCCTGTCTTATGTTACTTGTCTTTCGAGTTAAAAGTTCATTTAGAGTGGAAAAATGAAAAAACTCTCCTTGTCGGCTCGCTGAAGGAGCAGGCGCTGCTCCGGAGCCCACCCCAGGGACTCTTCGCCCCGCTCCGAAACCCAACTCCTCGCTTAGGCAACATCTGTAATTCATAATCCTGTCAAGCCAGCCTCCAGCTGGGGGATGTTGCTCCGACCTGCCAGTTGTATGATTATAATGACTTCCTATAAAAAAAAAAAAAAAAGAAGAAAAAAAGAAAAAAAAAGTGAGTTAAGGTCAAAACCAAGCTAAATCCTTTTTTTTTTATTATTTTCTTTTTTTTTTCTTCTGTTTTTCTGCAGAAGAAGAAGGGCCAGCACTGGCCGGGCAGGGAGCACAGCCCACGGGGGGCTTGGCCGGGGGAAGGTGCTCCTTGTGCAACATTCTCTTTATTCCTTACACGCCACTTTTCGGATAAA